>CADEAB010000073.1:13234-57280 GCA_902825105.1 Syncerus caffer | reverse complement strand
TTTTCGCAAATCATCAGATCCTGCGAAAGTACATACCTGCAGTTATATTCCTCCTGAAAAACATACTGCTACCTCTAGACAGCAAAATTATATAGCTAAATTTTTGACATATACATATGCATGTTTGTGTGTAGCTATATATAAACTAATAGTTGCCCAGATAATACTAGTACTAAGGAAACTGTCTTCTAATGTAGAGGTCATAAGACATGCAGGGTCAATACATGAATTGGGAAGATCTCCTGGAATTAAGAATGACAACCCATTCCTATTTTTTAACCTTGAGAATCCCATGGATTGAGAGTATAAGATAGTGACAGTCTGTGTGATACAGAGTGTCAGACAGGAGGGTAGTGACATAACACATGACATATCACTTGAACGGGTATATATAATATAGATATATAGATAAATATATGTACACTACACTACACTCCTACATATATATAAATGTAGGAGTGCAGTGACATAACACATGAAATATCACTTGAACAGGTATACACACACACACACACACACACACACATACATAAATGTTGTTGTTGAGTCACTTCAGTCTTGTCTGACTCTGTGCGACCCCATAGATGGCAGCCCATCAGGCTTCCCCGTCCCTGGGATTCTCCAGGCAAGGACACTTAAGTGGGTTGCCATTTCCTTCTCCAATTCATGAAAGTGAAAAGTGAAAGTGAAGTCACTCAATCGTGTCTGACCCTCAATGACCATATATATAACACTTGTTCCTTTCATATATTACCAATGACATGCTCAAAAACAACAACAAACAAACAAACAAACAAAAAAAAAACAAAACAAAAAAAAACAGTTCACTACTTTTTCACTTCAGTTGCAGAGTCGTGTCCGACTCTTTGCAGCCCTATGAATTGCGCCATACCAGGCCTCCCTGTCCATCATCAACTCCAGGAATTCACTCAAATATATGTTAATCGAGATGATGATGCAATTGACACATCTCATCTTCGATTGTTCCCTTCTCCTTCGGATCCAAATCCCTCTCATCATCAAGGATTTTTATGAGTCAGGTCTTTGCATGAGGTGGCCGAAGTACTGGAGTTTCAGCTTTAGCATCAGTCTTTCCAAAGAACACCCAGGACTGATCTCCTTATGGATGGACTGGTGGGATCTCCTTGCAGTCCAAGGAACTCTCAAGAGTCTTCTCCAACACCACAGTTCAAAAGCATCAATTTTTTTGGCATTCAGCTTTCTTCACAGTCCAACTCTCACATCAATACATCACCACTGGAAACACCATAGCCTTGACTAGATGGGCTTTCGATGGCAAAGTAATGTCTCTGCTTTTTAAAATGCGATCTAATTTGGACATAAATTTCCCTCCAAGAAGTAAACGTCTTTTAATTTCATGGCTGCAGTCATCATCTGCAGTGATTTTGCCTGACATTGTTTCCACTGTTTCCCCATCTATTTCCCATGAAGTGATGGGAGCAGATGCCAAGATCTTCGTTGCAGTATGTTGTGCTTTAAGCCCAGTTTTTCACTTTCTTCTTTCACTTTAATAAAGAGGCTTTACAGTTCCTCTTCACTTTCTGCCATAAGGGTGGTGTTATCTGCTTATCTAAGGTTATTAATATTTCTCCTGGCAATCTGGATACCAGCTTCTGCTTCTTCCAGCCCAGAGTTTCTCATGTTGTACTCTGTATTCAGGTCAAATAAGCAGAGTGGCAATATACAGCCTTGACATCCTCCTCTTTCTATTTGGAAACAGTCTGTTTTCCATGTCCAGTTCTTTTTTTTGTTTGTTTGTTTTTGTTTTTTTTTTTTAATTTTATTTTATTTTTAAACTTTACATAATTGTATTAGTTTTGCCAAGCATCAAAATGGATCCGCCACAGGTATACATGTGTTCCCCATCCTGAACCCTCCTCCCTCCCCCCTCCCCATTCCATCCCTCTGGGTCATCCCAGTGCACCAGCCCCAAAGCATCCAGTATCGTGCATAGAACCTGGACTGGCAACTCGTTTCATACATGATATTTTACGTTTCAATGCCATTCTCCCAAATCTTCCCACCCTCTCCCTCTCCCACAGAGTCCATAAGACTGTTCTATACATCAGTGTCTCTTTTGCTGTCTCGTACACAGGGTTATTGTTGCCATCTTTCTAAATTCCATATATATGCGTTAGTATACTGTATTGGTGTTTTTCTTTCTGGCTTACTTCACTCTGTATAATAGGCTCCAGTTTCATCCACCTCATTAGAACTGATTCAAATGTATTCTTTTTAATGGCTGAGTTTTGGGGTACACGTGTCTCTTTCCCTTCTGGTTTCCTCAGTGTGTATGCCCAGCAGTGGGATTGCTGGATCATAAGGCAGCTCTATTACCAGTTTTTTAAGGAATCTCCACACTGTTCTCCAGAGTGGCTGTACTAGTTTGCATTCCCACCAACAGTGTAAGAGGATCTACAAACAGTGAGAGCTTTACTTCTTCTTTTCCAATTTGGATTCCTTTTATTTCTTTTTCTGCTCTGATTGCTGTGGCCAAAACTTCCAAAACTATGTTGAATAGTAATGGTGAAAGTGGGCACCCTTGTCTTGTTCCTGACTTTAGAGGAAATGCTTTCAATTTTTCACCATTGAGGATAATGTTTGCTGTGGGTTTGTCATATATAGCTTTTATTATGTTGAGGTATGTTCCTTCTATTCCTGCTTTCTGGAGAGTTTTGATCATAAATGGATGTTGAATTTTGTCAAAGGCTTTCTCTGCATCTATTGAGATTATCATATGGTTTTTATTTTTCAATTTGTTAATGCGGTGTATTACATTGATTGATTTGCGGATATTGAAGAATCCTTGCATCCCTGGGATAAAGCCCACTTGGTCATGGTGTATGATCTTTTTAATGTGTCCAGTTCTAATTGTTGCTTCCTGACTTGCAATACGGTTCTCCAGAGGCAGGTCAGGTGGTCTGGTATTCCCATCTCTTTCAGAATCCTTCACAGTTTACAGTGACCCACACAGTCAAAGGCTTTGGCATAGTCAGTAAAGCAGAATATATGTTTTTTCTTGAACCTTCTTGCCTTTTAAATGATCCAAGATTGTTGGCATTTGGATCTCTGGTTCCTCTCCCTTTTGTAAAACCAGTTTGAACACCTAGAAGTTTATGGTTCATGTATTGCTGAAGCCTATCTTGGAGAACTTTGAGCATTACTTTATTAGGAAGTGAAATGAGTGTAATTGTGTGGTAGTTTGAGCATTCTTTGGCACTGTGTTTCTTTGGGATTGGAATGAAAACTGACCTTTTCCAGTCGTGTGGCCAGTGCTATGTTTTCCAATTTGCTGACATATTGAGTGCAGCACTTTCACAGCATCATTTTTCAGGATTTGAAATAGATCAACTAGAATTCCGTAACTTCCACTAGCTTTGTTCATAGTGATTCTTTCTAAGGCCCACTTGACTTCACATTCCAGGATATCTGGCTCTAGGTGAGCAATCACTCGATCATGAATATCTGGGTCTTGAAGATCTTTTTTGTACAGTTCCACTCTCTATTCTTGCCACCTCTTCTTAATATTTTCTGCTTCTGTTAGGTCCATACCATTTCTGTCCTTTATCAAGCCTATCTTTGCATGAAATGTTCCCTCGGTATCTCTCATTTTCTTGAGAGGATCTCTAGTCTTTCCCATTCTTTTGCTTTCCTCTATTTCTTTGTATTGATCGCTGATGAAGGCTTTCTTATCTCTCCTTGCTAATCTTCTGTGCACTGCATTCAGATGCTTATATCATTCCTTTCTCCTTTCCTTTTCACTTCTCTTCTTTTCACAACTATTTTTAAGGCCTCCCCAGACAACTATTTTGATGTTCTGCATTTATTTTCCATGAGGATGGTCTTGATCCCTGTCTCCTGTACAATGTCACAAACCTCTATTCATAGTTCATCATGCACTCTATTTATCAGATCTAGTCCCTTAAACCTATTCCTCACTTTCACTTATAATCATAAAGGATTGGATTTAAGTCATACCTGAAAAAGTTGTCTTAAAGTTTACCATTCAGAAAACTAAGATCATGGCATCTGTTCCCATCACTTCATGGGAAATAGATGGGAAAACAGTGCAAACAGTGTCATACTTCTTCTTCTTCTTTTTTTTTTTTTTTTTGGTGAGTGGGGGGCTCCAAATTCACTGCAGATGGTGATTGCATTCATGAAATTAAACGATGCTTACTCCTTGGAAGGAAATTTATGACCAACCTAGATAGCATATGCAAAAGCAGAGATATTACTTTGCCAACAAAGGACCATCTAGTCAAGTCTATGGTTTTCCCAGTAGTCATGTATGGATGTGAGAGTGTGCTGTGAAGAAAAGTGAGCATGGAAGAATTGATGCTTTTGAACTGTGGTGTTGGAGAAGACTCGTGAGAGTCCCAAAGACTTCAAGGAGATCCAACCAGTATATTCTGAAGGAGATCAGCCCTGGGATTTCTTTGGAATGAATGATGCTAAAGCTGAAATTCCAGTACTTTGGCCATCTCATGCGAAGACTTGACTCATTTGAAAAGACTGATGCCAGGAGGGATTGGGGGCAGGAGGAAAAGGGGACGACAGAGGATGAGATGGCTGGATGGCACTACCGACTTGACAGATGTGAGTCTGAGTGAACTCTGGGCGTTGGTGATGGACAGGGAGGTCTTGTGTGCTGCAGTTCATGGGGTCGTAAAGAGTCGGTCACGACTGAGTGACTAAACTGAACTAAATGTGCGGAAAATTATACAGCACATTTTTTTTTTTTTTTTAATTTTATTTTATTTTTAAACTTTACATAATTGTATTAGTTTTGCCAAATATCAAAATGAATCCGCCACAGGTATACATGTGTTCCCCATCCTGAACCCTCCTCCCTCCTCCCTCCCCATTCCATCCCTCTGGGTCGTCCCAGTGCACCAGCCCCAAGCATCCAGTATCGTGCATCAAACCTGGACTTCCTACTCGTTTCATACATGATATTTTACATGTTTCAATGCCATTCTCCCAAATCTTCCCCCCCTCTCCCTCTCCCACAGAGTCCATAAGACGGTTCTATACATCAGTGTCCTCTTTTGCTGTCTCGTACACAGGGTTATTGTTACCATCTTTCTAAATTCCATATATATGCGTTAGTATACTGTATTGGTGTTTTTCTTTCTGGCTTACTTCACTCTGTATAATAGGCTCCAGTTTCATCCACCTCATTAGAACTGATTCAAATGTATTCTTTTTAATGGCTGAGTAATACTCCATTGTGTATATGTACCACAGCTTTCTTATCCATTCATCTGCTGATGGACATCGAGGTTGCTTCCATGTCCTGGCTATTATAAACAGTGCTGCGATGAACATTGGGGTACACGTGTCTCTTTCCCTTCTGGTTTCCTCAGTGTGTATGCCCAGCAGTGGGATTGCTGGATCATAAGGCAGTTCTATTTGCAGTTTTTTTAAGGAATCTCCACACTGTTCTCCATAGTGGCTGTACTAGTTTGCATTCCCACCAACAGTGTAAGAGGGTTCCCTTTTCTCCACACCCTCTCCAGCATTTATTACTAGTAGACTTTTGGATCGCAGCCATTCTGACTGGTGTGAAATGGTACCTCATAGTGGTTTTGATTTGCATTTCTCTGATAATGAGTGATGTTGAGCATCTTTTCATGTGTTTGTTAGCCATCTGTATGTCTTCTTTGGAGAAATGTCTATTTAGTTCTTTGGCCCATTTTTTGATTGGGTCATTTATTTTTCTGGAGTTGAGCTGTAGGAGTTGCTTGTATATTCTCGAGATTAGTTGTTTGTCAGTTGCTTCATTTGCTATTATCTTCTCCCATTCTGAAGGCTGTCTTTTCACCTTGCTAATAGTTTCCTTTGATGTGCAGAAGCTTTTAAGGTTAATTAGGTCCCATTTGTTTATTTTTGCTTTTACTTCCAATATTCTGGGAGGTGGGTCATAGAGGATCCTGCTGTGATGTATGTCAGAGAGTGTTTTGCCTATGTTCTCCTCTAGGAGTTTTATAGTTTCTGGTCTTATGTTTAGATCTTTAATCCATTTTGAGTTTATTTTTGTGTAGGGTGTTAGGAAGTGTTCTAGTTTCATTCTTTTACAAGTGGTTGACCAGATTACCCAGCACCACTTGTTAAAGAGATTGTCTTTAACCCATTGTATATTCTTGCCTCCTTTGTCAAAGATAAGGTGTCCATATGTACGTGGATTTATCTCTGGGCTTTCTATTTTGTTCCATTGATCTATATTTCTGTCTTTGTGCCAGTACCATACTGTCTTGATAACTGTGGCTTAAGGGCTCGATGAGGCAAAAAATAACTCACAGGAGAAATAAGAACATATTCTGAGATTATTTAAAATGAAAATCCAATGTAGAAACTCATCAGATACAGCAGAAGAACCCATATATATGTAAGCTTATGTAAAAACAAAGCTCTCCAGTTCTGGGAAGAAGCTGATGCTTTCTTCAAAAGCTGAAAAAAAAAAAAATCTAATTTCACAGCAAGAAAAATGAGGAAATGAACAAATATTAATATGGGTTTTCAGTTCAGTTCAATCACTCAGTTGTGTCTGACTCTTTGCGACCCCATGAATCGCAGCATGCCAGGCCTCCCTGTCCATCATCAACTCCTGGAGTTCACTCAGACTCACGTCCATCGAGTCAGTGATGCCATCCAGTCATTTGATACTCTTTCATCCCCTTCTCCTCCTGCCCCCAAACCCTGGCAACATCAGAGTCTTTTCCAATGAGTCACTTCTTCGCATGAGGTAGCGAAAATACTGGAGTTTCAGCTTCAGCATCATTCCTTCCAAAGAAATCCCAGGGCTGATCGCGTTCAGAATGGACTGGTTGGATCTCCTTACAGGCCAAGGGAGTCTCAAGGGTCTTCTCCAACACCACAATTCAAAAGCATCAATTCTTTGGCGCTCAGCTTTCTTCACAGTCCAACTCTAACATCCATACATGACCACAGGAAAAACCATAGCCTTGACTAGATGGACCTTTGTTGGCAAAGTAATGTTTCTGCTTTTCAATATGCTATCTAGATTGATCATAACTTTTCTTCCAAGGAGTAAGCATCTTTTAATTTCATGGCTGCAATCACCATCTGTAGTGATTTTGGAGCCCACAAAAATAAAGTCTGACACTGTTTCCACTATTTCTCCATCTATTTCCAATGAAGTGATGGGACCGGATGCCATGATCCTCGTTTTCTGAATGTTGAGTTTGAAGCCAACTTTTTCACTCTCCTCTTTCACCTTCATCAAGAGACTTTTAAATTCAACTTCACTTTCTGCCATAAGGGTAGTGTCATTTGTATATTTGCAGTTATTGATATTTCTAAGTTAATATAAATAGAAAAAAATACAGAAAATTGAACACAAAACAAAAATACACAATACAAAATTACAAAAATAGTAATAAGAATATTAGGTAAGCTAAACAATGAAAATAGCAGATTTAGTTACTAAAATGAGAATGAATAAGATGTCATTGCTACTAAACATACTAAAAAAGGAGGAAATTGGGTATTTAGAGCAGGTATATCTGTCAACAAAAGTCTCAAACTATGTGAAGCAGTCAAATTGATAGAATAAGAGTACTAAAACAATTTTAAATAATGGGGGAAAAAAAGAGAAACGAACATGTTCATTAAAAAAGGAAGTTTAATTGGTAATCCCATTGTTTGTAAATAAGCCCTTAGAACCAGATTTTTCTTTTTTTTAATGCTGTACTATTCAGGTCGGTGTGTGCCCAATATGCTACTGGAGATCAGTGGAGAAAGAACTCCAGGAAGAATGAAGACATGGAGCCAATGCAAAAACAATACCAAGTTGTGGATGATAGAAGCAACATCCGATGCTTCAAAGAGCAATATTACATAGGAATCTGGGTCATGTCCATAAATCAAGGCAAATTGGAAGTCGTCAAACAGGAGATGGCAAGAGTGATTGCCATATTCTAGGAATCAGCGAATTAAAATGGACTGGAATTGGTGAATTTAACTCAGATGATCATTTTATCTCCAAGTGTGGGCAAGAATCCCTTAGAAGAAATGGAGTAGCCATCATGGTCAACAAAAAATCCGAAATGCAGTATTTGGATGCAATCTCAAAAATGAGAGAATGATTTCTGTTTGTCCAAGGCAAATCATTCAATATCACAGTAATCCAAGCCTATGCACCAGCCAGAAATGCTGAAGAAGCTGAAGTTGAATGGTTCTATGAAGAACCACAAGACCTTTTAGAACTAACAACCAAAAATATATCCTTTTCATTATATTGGACTGGAATGCAAAAGTAGGAAGTCAAGAAACACCTGGGATAACAGGCAAATTTGGCCTTTAATACAGAATGAAGCAGGGCAAAGGCTAATAGAGTTTGGCCAAGAGAATGCACTGGTAATAGAAAACACTCTCTTTCAACAACACAAGCAAAGACTCTACACATGGACATCACCACAGGGTCAACGCCAAAATCAGATTGATTCTATTCTTTCCAGTCAAAATGGAGAAGCTCTATACAGTCAGCAAAAGCAAGATCAGGAGTTGACTGTGGCTCAGATCATGAACTTCTTATTGCCAATTTCAGATTTAAATTGAAGAAAGTAGGGAAAACCACTAGACCATTCAATTCATTTCAGTTCAGTTCAGTCACTCAGTCATGTCTGACTCTTTGAGATCCCATAAATTGCAGCACACCAAGCCTCCCTGTCCATCACATTTTTTCAAATGTCCCTCCCATTATTGATTTCAATTTACATGGCTTGGATGACAGATATCATATTTTGTATGATTTACATTATTAATGATTATTCCATGGCTTAATATGAACCCAATTATCAGGAATTTTCTGGATATTATTCCTTGTGCAGTTGAGGCAGATGTGTATTCTTCTGTTTCTTTTTTTGTGGAATGTTCTGCACATCTGTGTTTGGTCCACTGGATGTATTGTTGTTTAGGTTTTCTCTTCCCTCAGTGGTCTTATCTTCTTCTTGAATAATTTGAATATTTATTGCTGGATATTTATATTTGGCCTATATTTCTTGCTCATGTTTGTCAGTTTCTGGACTTCATGTTAGCCTAAAGGCAGATAAACCATTCAAATATTAGTTAACTGTAAGGCTTTGATGTTGTGAACTTGTGTGTGTGTGTGTGTGTGTGTGTGTGTGTGTGTGTGTGATACCCATATATCACTAATATAGAGATACTATGAAATATATATAATTAATATAATCCTTGGAATGACTGATACTGAAGCTGCAACTCCCATATTTGGCCACCTGATGTGAAGAACTGACTCATTAGGAAGACTCTGTTGCTGGGAAAGATTGAAGACAAAAGGAGAAGGGAACCACAGAGGGTGTATGGTTGGATGGCATTAACAATTTCAGTTCAGTTCAGTTCAGTCGCTCAGTCGTGTCCGACTCTTTGCGACCCCATGAATCACAGCACGCCAGGCCTCCCTGTCCATCACCAACTCCCAGAGTTCACTCAGACTCACGTCTATTGAGTCAGTGTTGCCATCCAGACATCTCATACTCTGATTATTATTAATAAGGACACTTTTATAAAAAAGAGTCAATCAATAATGAGTAATGCAATAACTGACATCAAAAGCACTCTGGAGACAACCAACACCAGGATAATTGAGGCGAAAAGATAGGATACGTGAGGTGGAAGATAGAATGGTAGAAATGAATGATGCAGAGAGGAAAAAAGAATTAAAATAAATGAGGAAACCTCAGAAATCTCTGGGACAATGTTAAACACCCCAACATTCAAATGATAGAAGTCCCAGAAGAAGAAGACAAAACAAAAGGCCATCATGAAATACTTGAGGAGATAATAGTTGAAAAATTCCCTAAAATGAGGAAGAAAGAACCACACAAGCCCAAGAAATGCAGAGTCCAGAACAGGGCAAACCCAAAGAGAAAAAAACCATATTAATCAAAGAACACATATTAATCAAATCAACGAAGCTCAAACACAAAGGGCAAATATTAAAAGCATCAAGGAAAAAGCCACAAATAATACAAGGGGATTCACATAAGGATTACAACTGATCTTTTAATAGAAACCCTTCAGCCCAGAAGGGAATGGCAAGATCATGGCATCCGGTCCCATCACTTCATGACAAATAGATGAAAAAAAAAAAAAGTGTAAACAGTGACTGACTTTACTTCTTTGAACTCCAATACCACTCAAGATGGTGACGGTAGCCATGAAATTAAAAGACTTACTCTTTGGAAGAAACGTTATGGCAAACCTAGACAGCACATTAAAAAAAAAAATAAATTAAAAAACAAAACAAACAACAACAAAATAAACACACAGATAAATCATTTTGCCAAGAGAGGTCTATCTCATCAGGCTATGGTTTTTCCAGTAGTCATGTATGAATGTGAGCATTGGAATGAAAAGAAGGCTGAGCACCGAAGAATTGATGGTTTTGAACTGTGATGTTGGTGAAGACTCTTGAGAATACCCTGCACTGAAAGGAGATCCAACCTGTCCCTCCTAACGGAAATCAGTCCTAAATATCCATTGGAAGGACTGATGAAAGTCCAATACTTTGGCCACGTGATGCAAAGAGCTGACTCTTGGAAAAGACCCTGATGCTGGGAAAGATTGAAGGCAGAAGGAGAAGGGGACGACAGAGGATGAGATAGTTGAATGACATCACAGACTCAAGGGGATGAGTTTGAGTAAACTCTGGGATTTGGTGATGGACAGGGAGACCTGGAGTGCTGTGGTCCATGGGGTCTTAAAGAGTTGGACACGACTGAGTGACTGAACTGAACTGAACTGAAATGAATTAAAGTGATGAAAGAGAAAAACCTACAACCCAGATTACTGTACACAGCAAGGATCTCATTCAAATATGAAGTAGATATCAGAAGCTTTACACACAGGGAAAAGCTGAGATAATACAATGCCACCAAATCAGCTCTTCAACAAATGCTAAATGATTTTTTTCTTCTAGACAAGAAACAGAAAAGGTTTATAAACTCAAACCCAAAACAACAAAGTAAAAGGCAACAGGATCATACTTATCAACAATGACCTTAAATGTAAATAGATCAAGTGCCCCAACCAAAAGACAAAGACTGACAGAACTGATACAAAAACATGACCTTTATATATGCTGTCTACAAGAGACCCACCTAAAAACAAGGGACACACACGGACTGAAAATGAAGGGGTGGAAAGTGATATTTCACACAAATGGAGACAAAAAGAAAGCAGGAGTAGCAATACTCATATCAGATAAAATATACTTTAAAATAAAGTGTATGAAAGAGATAAAGAAAGACAATACACAATGATCAAAGGATCGATCCAATAAGATATAACAGTTATAAATATATATGCACCCAACATAGGACCACTGCAATATGTACCACAAATGATCAGTATTATAAAAGGGGAAATTAACAGTAACACAATAATAACGGGATACTTTAATACCCCACTCACACCTATGGGTAGAAAAATTAAACATAAAATTAAAAAGGAAACAGCAACTTTAAATAAAGCAATGGGGCAGTTAGACCTGATTGATATCTATAGGACATTTCACCCCCAAACAAGGAATTTCAACTTTTTCTCAAGTGGACATGGAAGATTCTCTAGGATAGATCACATCTTGGGCCATAAATGTAGCCTTGGTAGAAAATAACAGAAATCACTTCAAGCATCTTTTCTGATCACAATGTGGTAAGATTAGAGGTCAACTACAGGGAAAAAAACAAAAAGCAAAAACAAAACAAAACATATGGATGTTAAAGAACACGCTCCTGAATATCCAACAAATAACAGAAGAAATCAAAATATCCATAGGAATCAATGAAAATGAAAACATGACAAGCCAAAACCTATCAGACTCAGTAAAACAGTGCTAAGGGGAAGGTTCAGAGCAATACAAGCTTACCTCAAGAAACAAGATAAACCAAATAAGTGACCTAAAGTTACACCTAAAGCAATTAGACAAAGAATAAATGAAGAAACCCAGGGCTAGTAGAATAAAAGAAATCATAAAAATTAGGGCAAAAATAAATGAAAGAGACACAAAGGAGACTATAACAAAAATCAACAAAACTAAAAGCTTGTTCCTTGAAAGGATGAATAAAATAGATAAACCATTAGCAAGACTCATCAAGAAAAAAAAAATGGAGAAGGATCAAATCAACAGAATTAGAAATGAAAGTGGAGAAATAACAACAGACAACACAGAAATACAAAGGACCATAAGAGAATACTATCAGCAACTATATGACAATAAATGGACAATTTGAAAAATAGACAAATTCTTAGAAAAGCATAACCTTCCAAAACTGAACCAGAATGAAATATAAAATCTTAACAGACCCATTACGAGCATGATAATCAAAACTGTAATAAAAAAATATTTCAATAAACAACAGTCCAGGACCAGATAGCTTGACGGGGGAAATATACCAAAAATTTAGAGAAGAGCTAACATCTATCCTATTCAAATTCTTCCAAAGATTGCAGAAGAAGGTCGAATTCAAAACTCCTTCTAGGATGTCATCATCACTGTAATACCAAAACCAGAAAAGGATATCACAAAAAAAGAAAAGAAAAGAAAACTACAGGTCAATATCACTGATGAACATAGAGGAAAAGTTCTCAACAAAATTCTAGCAGACTCTAACAACAAATTAAAAGATCATACATCATGTCCAAATTGGCTTTATCCCAGGAAAGCAAGGATTCTTCAATATTCAAAAATCAATCAATGTGCTACACCACATTATCAAATTGAAATGTAAAATGCATATGATTATCTCAATTGATGCAGAGAAAGCTTTTTACAAAATTCAACATCCATTTATGATATAAACCCTCCAGAAAGCAGGCATAGTAGGAACATACCTCAACATAATAAAAGCCATATGTAATAAACCCACAGCAAACATTATCCTCAATGGTGAAAAATTGAAAGCATTTCCCCTAAAGTCAGGAACAAAGACTATGGGTCCCACTGTCACCACTACTATTCAACATACTTTTGGAAGATTAAACAACAGTGAACAGAGAACAAAAAGGAATAAAAGGAATCCAGATTGGAAAATAAGTAAAACTCTCACTGTTTGCAGAAGTCAAGATCCTCTTCTAGAAAACTCTAAAATCAACACTAGAAAATTTATAATCAATGAATGCAGTAAAGCTCCAGGATATAAAATTAACGCAGAGAAATTCCTTGCATCCCTATACACTAACAGTGAGAAAACAGAAAGATAAATGAAGGAAACAATTCCATTCAACATTGCAACTAAAAGAATAAAATACTTAAGAATAAATCTACCTAAAGAAACAAAGCACCTATATATAGAAAAGTATAAAACTCTGAGGAAAGAAATAAAAAATAGGACACAAATAGATGGAGATATACCATGTTAATGGATTGGAAGAATCAATGTAGTGAAAATGAGTATACTACCCAAAGCAATCTATAGATTCAATGTAATCCCTTTCAAGCTACCAACAGTATTTTTCAGAGAACTAGAACAAATAATTTTACATTTTGTTTGTAAATACAAAAACGCTCGAATAGCCAAAGCAATCTTAGAAAGAAGAATGGAACTAGAAGAATCAACCTGCCAAAATTCAGGCTATACTGCAAAGCTACAGTCATCAAGACAGTATGGAATGGGCACAAAAACAGAAATATAGATCAATGGAAAAAAAATAGAAAGCCCAGAGATAAATCCACACACCTATGGACACCAGAGCTTTTACAAAGGAGGCAAGAATAATGTAGGACCAGAAACTATACACCTCCTAGAAGAAAACATAGGCAATACACTCTCTGACATAAATCACAGCAGGATCCTCCATGACCCACCTCCCAGAGTAATGGAAATAAAAATAAAAATAAAAATAAACAAATGGAACCTAATCAAACTTAAAAGCTTTTGCACCATGAAGGAAACTATAATCAACGTGAAAAGGCAGCCTTCAGAATGGGAGAAAATAATAGCAAACAAAGCAACTGGCAAATAATTAATCTCAAAAATATATAAGCAACTCCTGCAGCTCAATTCCAGAAAAAATAAACAATGAAAAAAAAAATGTGCCAAAGAACTAAATAGACATTTCTCCAAAGAAGATTTGCAAAGTGAAAAGATGCTCAATATCACTCATTATCAGAGAAATGCAAGTCAAAACCGGTAAAACCAACTGGGACAGTACAGAAATGATTGGGTTAAAAATCATACAGTGATAACCAAGCCACAGAGGGCTGAACACCTATTGTGCCTATGTCAATACACTTCTTTGGTGAAGTGTCTATTTAAGTCTCTGGCTCATGTTTTAAGTGGGCTGTCTGTTTTCATAGTGTTAAATCAGAAAGTTCTTTATACATTCTGGATGCAAATCATTTGTCACACAAAGGATCTGCTCCTAGAGAAAAAGTTATCTTCTCCTAGCAGTGACTTGGCCACTGGAAAATAACAGCTTGACAGTATTTTCTTTAGTGAATAGACTCTCTTGACCACCTTGCAATATCAAACTATAAAATGGGAAATGGACAGTCGTCAAATCTGTGGAAGAAAAAGACCAGGTCTAGGAGTTGTGTGGTCCACCAGGACCTCTGGAAAGCCAGAGCCATGACTTCTTAGAGGAAATGTGGCCCTGACACAGCCATAAGAAACCCAGAGAAGCAAGAAGAGAAGAGCTGCCAATTAGAACCCATGATAATATGCATACTGAAGAAATGTTCTTGGGTGGGGGTCAGTAAATGAAGAAAATATCTCAGGGGCATTATGAAAAAAAAAAAAAAAAGTCTGGCAAGCACATAACTTCCAGACACACTTTCAGCCAGATAATCTCACTTTGTAGGACCAATATCAAGCTGGTGTCAAAAATGCAAGCTGGTGTCATCCCAGCTTGCACAAATTCAGTATGTCACTTCTACATGCACCTTAAAGCATGCACACTGTGCAAGTGGAGATTTCACCATGAGTGAACACAGCTGGGTGAAAGTCCATCATTTCACACCTGGTCTTTAAACCAAATGGACAATTATTCTCCTTTCTTAACATATTAATAAATAATGTTCATCCTCATGATTTTTTGCTGGGTTAGGGGTCATCCTTAAAGGTCAGACACAATGAATGGCTCAAAATTTCCAGATCCACGGTAGAATACAGCTGCCCAGTGCCTCCCGTGATACACTTGTGCACTTGCACCATGAGGCCCCCCAACACCCACTCCTCCACCCACCCCCACCCATGGCTAACTCCCAACCTAAGTGGACTTTCTTAGACACTCTGTTGCTTCCCATGTGGAGAACAGGTTTCATTACCTGCACTCAGGGCCAGCAGAGACCACGTGGGTGACCCTGTCTGAATGGACAGGGTGCACCTGAGCCCCCATGCCACGTGGAGACACATTGGGGTGCCGGGGGTCGACAGGGTGTAGTGTGGCGGGGGCAGTCTGTTCAGCATTCCATGGAAACCTAAGAATTAACTCAACCAAAATGCACACACAGGAAGTTATTACTTTTCTGACCACCACCTGGCAGTGAGAGAAGGACCCCCTTCCTTCCACCTCCCCAATAAACAGGAAGTAAATACAGGCTGTGGTTTTTCAGCTACATCTACAGGACTTGAGCTGATGGTGGCACCAAGCACATTCCCATCCTCCTCCTCCAGGGAGGGCCGAGTGTGAGCTTGGGTGCACCCTCATTTGCCTTTTTCTGGATGAAGGCTGTCAGTGACTTCAGCTACTCCTCACCCAGGTATATTTTGTCATCCAGCTCAAGCTTCTTGATGACAAGTGCTGACTTCATCTTGACAAAGTGCTCCTAGTCCGCCAGGCTCTCGGGTCCCAGGTAGCTGGTCCGGATGTCAAAGACAAAGCCCCCTCAGCAGTCCAGGTTCTCCTTCAGCTCCCTGGTGTCCTCCTGCTGCTGGATCAGGACACTTCTCAATATGCTTCTCGAGCTGGGATTGCTGGACCGACGGAAGATGTACAGGCCTGCTGGGGACCAGTGGGGGGCTGGACAGTGCCTCCCACTGCCTGTGCAGGGAGGTTCCTGGATACACCCCAGCAGAAGGAACCAAGATACACATGAGAATTTCTAAACAAAATACAATAAAACACAAAAGAATTTCTAAACCCTTCTGGCAGAAGGAGAGGTAGAAGGTTAAGAGGACAAAGGGTTGGAAGAAGAGAGAGGGAGGACTGGTACAGGGCCGGTTGGAGGGAGGTGGTCCAGAAGCTTCCCTGGCTCCTTACTCTGGGACACAAAGATGCCCTGAATCCTATACTGGTGTGCACAACTACTGTCCATGTCCTCACATAACCTGCTGTGAAAAGAAAAGAGGGAGTGAGCAATGGCATTAAATCGTCTCCAAGTTGTGGCTGGCTGACACCAAGGAACAACCTGTACTCAGTCCCAGTTTCCAAAGCCAGCAGAGTCTCCCATTCCTCTGCCACCTAGTGACCTGAATGGCCTCCCCCAGCCCCAGTGGAGCATTATGGTGTAGGGGATCCCAAAGGAGAGGCCAGAGGCACAGGGCTGCTCCTTGGTGGGTGGGGGAGCTGAAAACAGAAACTGCTTCCCTGGTGCAGAGCCTGGGAAGGATCCCATGGCCTGCTACAACTTTTAGGGCTGCCTGCCCTCTGCTAGAGGACACCCTGACCTTTCAGTTGAGTGAAAGGAGAGTTAATTGCAATTAATTAATTCCAACCAAAAGATAAAGAGACCTCAACTGATTCTCAAAATGGGGCTACAGAAATCAGTTAGGAGGTTTCTGTAGAGAGATTTCTGTGGAGACTAGCAGCCACAGACTGGAGGGAGGGTGTCCTGTGTTCACAACTGCCCATGTGTCCTGCTTTCTATCTGGAAAGACAGAGGAGCCTCCCACTGCCTGATACTGCATCTTTGCCCTGGTTATGCTGCCTGTCACTGATGGTTTCCACCAACGCTGATCACAGTGGATGATGGGCCCCTACACTGAACTTGGAGGAGGCCATGGATCACCACTGCCTCCAGGTCTAGGAAGGTGAGGCTTATCAAGCACACACACTACGGACTTAACATGTAGACCCCAAGTGAAACAGTGAAGGCTCAGGGCCCAGGAGGACCACAGGCATGGTGCCCCGCAGGGGACTCCTTCAATGTTTTGGATACTAACTAAGCCTGTTGATGGCATCACTGACATGACAGACATGAGTATAAACATATAAAATGATGCTAGAATGTTCCAGCCACATGATGTGAAAAACTGACTCATTGGAAAAAAAACCCTAATGCAGGGAAAGATTGAAGGCAGGAAGAGAAGGGGCAAACAGTGCACTGGGATGACCCAGAGGGATGGAATGGGGAGGGAGGAGGGAGGAGGGTTCAGGATGGGGAACACATGTATACCTGTGGCAGATTCATTTCGATACTTGGCAAAACTAATACAATTATGTAAAGTTTAAAAATAAAATAAAATTTAAAATAAAATAAAAAAAAAAAAAAAAAAAAAAAAAAAAAGATGAGATGGTTGGATGGCATCACCAACCCAATGGATGTGAGTTTCAGTAAAACTCTGGAAGGTAGTGATGGACAGGGAGGCCTGGAATGCTACAGTCCATGAAGTGAAGTGAAGTCGCTCAGTCATGTCCTACTCTTTGCGACCCCATGGACTGTAGCCTACCAGGCTCCTTGGTCCATGGGATTTTCCAGTAAAGAGTACTGTAGTGGATTGCCATTGCCTTCTCCAGGAGATCTACCCAACCCAGGGATTGAACCCGGGACTCCCACATTGTAGGCAGATGCTTTACCATCTGAGCTAAAAAGCCAGACATGACTGGGTGACTATATAATACAGGGAACCTCGTGGTGGTCCTCCATTATGAGAAGGGTAGGAGCAAGAGAGAATAAGACCTTTTGTGACTAGCTGGACAGCCAGCCCAGCAAGGCTTCCAGATGTTCACTCCGCACCCCACAGGCCCTCCCCCACGATCCACCTATCCGCTCCCAGGGGCAGTAGCCGATCACCCGGAGGTGAGCTGTCATTCAGATTGTTGAGGGCATTCTCCATGTAGGCCAGATGTCCAGAGAGCAACAGCAGGAGGTTCATCACCTTGTCAAGGTCCCTGATGAACATGAGGAACTTGTCAAACTCATTGAGCTTATACAGGGCCTTAAACAGGGCCTCCACCTTGTTGCCCAGCACACTGTTAGCCTGCACGTCCCCCAGCAGGCTCTCCTCTGCCTCCCACAACACCTTCAGCTTGCAGCCAAGGCCCTCAGTGAGCTCCTGCAGTGTGTACATTGTGCAGGACTCACTCAATGCCCTGCGCACCCAGGTGCCCTCAGAACCCACCCACACCACCTGGCCTGCAGGCCATCAGAAGCTTGTTTCACACGAACAAATATCAGGCCAGCATCAAAAAAATCTACAGGCAATAAATGCTGGAGAGGCTGTGGAAAAAGTGGAAATCCTCGTGCATTGTTAGAAAGTGAAAATTGCTCAGTCATGTCCGACAATTTGCAACTTTATGGACTGTGCAGTTCATGGGATTTTCCAGGCCACGATACTGGAGTGGATAGCCTTTCCTTGCTCCAAGGGAATCTCCCCAACCCAGGTCTCCTGCCTCATGGGAGGGTTCTTTACCATATGAGGCATGAGCGAAGCTCTCTTGCACTGTAAGTGAGAATGTAAATTGGTACAGCCATTGTGGACAATAGTATGGAGGTTTCTTAAAACAACAACAACAACAAGAGAAAACTAGGAATAAAACTATGATATGATCTAGCAAATCTCAGTACTGGACATATACCCTGGAGGAAACCATGACTGAAATAGACGCATGTACTTCACTGTTCATTGCAGCACTGTTTAAAATAGCTAGCACATGGGTGGAGAAGGAAATGGTAATCCACTCCAGTATTCTTGCCTGGAGAATCCCAGGGACAAAGGAGCCAGGTAGGCTGTCATCTATGGGCATGCACAAAGCCAGACATGACTGAAGCAACTTATCAGGAACACACAAAAGTAACCTAGATATCCATCAGCAGATGGGCGGATTAAGAAGCCATGATACATGTACAAAATACAATATTACTCAGCCACAAAAAGAAACACATTTGAGTCAGTTCTAAGGAGGTGCATAAGCCTAGAGCCTATCATATTGAGGTACTTAAATCAGAAAGAAAAAAAAAAAAAAAGAAAAGAAAAGAAAAGAAAGTATCATATATTAACACATGTATATGGAATCTAGAAAGATGATACTGATGAACCAATTTGCTGGGCAGCAGTGGAGATGCAGACACATAGAGAACAGATGGATAGGGGAAGGATGGTGAGACTAATGGAGAAAGTAGCATAGAGATACACACATTACAATATGGAAAAAGCCAGTGGGAATTTGCAGGATGACAGAGGAAGTTCAACACTGCCATCCTACTTCTCTCCCCTCCCCATCACAAGTGCCAATCAGAGGTCTCTGATGGGTCTCCAACCTTCCTTCCTCCTTGTCCACACATCCCAACCACTGGTCCCTGATCTCCTCTCCCAGTGTCTCTCCTCATCCTGTCTACACTGCTCCCTGATCTCAAGTCCCTGACTTCACCTCGCAGCCCCCTTCCCCTTTGTTTATGTGGCTGTATCTGGTAGTCACTGACCTCATGTGCAAGCCCCCTCCTTCCTGTTCACACAGCTTCCAGCCACTTGTCTACTGACTTGATATGCAGTCCTCTTCCTCCTTGTCAACATAGCTCCAGACACAAACCACCCACATGCCAACCTCATCTATAGTCATTCATCCCTTTCCACCTATGTTCAGCCACAAGTCCCTGCCCTCCTCTGCAACCTTGTCCCATTCATGTCCACACAGATCCAATCACTGATCCCTGAATTCCACCCAAATAAGCGTCCTCTGTGTTCACACAGCTCCAGTCATTGGTCCCTGGACTTGTCTTCCAGCCTCATTCCTTACTGCCTGTGTGTCTGTGTGCATGTGCAGTCATATCCAATTAATTACCATTGAATAATGGGCTGTAGCCCACTAGGCTCCTCTGTTCATGGGGTTTCCCAGGCAAGAATACTGGCATGGGTTGCCACTTCCTAACCAAGGGGATCTTCCAGACTGGGAATTGAACCTGCACCTGCTGCATTGGCAGGCATATTCTTTAACACTGAGTCACCTGGGAAGCCCTGCCTAAGTCTTTTTCTACACAGCTAAACCAGTGATCTTTGACCTCAACTACAATGCTCTTCATCCTTGCCCAAACAGTCCCAGGTACTGGGGCCTGACTTCATGTTCAAGCCTTCTCATCCCATTCACATAGGTCAGGCTGCTTTTCCCTGACTTTATCTCAAAACGTCCTCCTACTTGTACACACTGTTCGAGCCATCAGTGCCTGACATTATTAGTAAGCCTCCTCCTCCTTGGATAGAAAGTTCTTGCCAAGGGTCAGCAATTTTTCTTCCAGTCATCTGCTTTTCTTAACAGCTCCAACCATGATCCTTCACCTTATCTGCTAACCCTTGGGCTAACCCTTGGGCATACAGTTCCCATCACCAGTACCTGACTTTATCAATAATCCTCTCCATCCTTGTACTCAGAGCCCCAGCCACTGTTCCTGGACGTTCTTCTCCAAGTCCCCAGAGCTTCAGCCATTGGTCTCTGACCTCTTTTGCAATTCTTCTCATCCTTGTCTCCAGATATCCAGAGACAGGGTTTCTGACCTTCTCTCAAATCTTCCAACCTACTTTTGCACATATTCCTGTGAGAACTTGATTTATTTCTCTCCATACTATCCTGCAACATGTCCATGTACCTCAAGCCAGTGGTCTGTGCCCTTTTTCCTCCTGATCTTTTTCCTCACAGCTTCATTCACTGGTCCCTGATATACTCTACAGCCCTCTTCTTACTTGTCCACAATGCTCCAGCCAAGGTCCCTGACCTTCTCTCTAATATGTGGACTTCTTGTACATATAGCTCCAGCCACTGGTCTCTGATTCACACTCCAATCAATCCTCCTCTTCATTTTCCATACAACACCAGCCAGAAGTCATTAACTTCTCAATCTTTCCTTTCCTACATATCTCTCTAAATACTGGTCCCTAGCATCCTCTCAATCCTCCTGCCCCTTGTCCAGCAGCCCCAGCAACTGATCCCTAATGTTGTCTATCAATACCATATCTTGGTCTCAGTTCAGTTCAGTCACTCAGTTGTATATGACTCTTTGTCACCCCATGGTCTGCAGTATGCCAGGGGACAAATGAGCCAGGCTGGCTGCAGTCCATGGGGTTCCAAAGAGTCAGACATGATTTTGCAACTAACTTTCACTTTTTCACCCCCCTCTTCTACACACAGATTAAATAGCAAGTGCCTAGCCTACTCTCCAATCTACCTCCTCCTTGTCCACACAGCTCCACCACTGGTTCCCAAACTGTGCTCTGTGATTCCTCCTTGTATTTGCACAGCTGAATCTATAGGTCCTTGGCCACCGGTTAAATAAATCTCCTCCTTGAAGACAAAGCTTCCATCAGTGGTTCTTTACTTAGTCTAGTGAGCTTCTCACTTTTCTACACATCTCCACCTAGTGATCACTGACCCAAAGTGCACCTGTCCTCATCCTTGTTCACAGGGGTCTGACCACCAGTCACTGCCTTGACTATGAATCATTTCCTCCTTGAACACTGAGCCTCAACCGTGTTTCACAGTCTACTGTCCGAGCCTTTCCACATAGCTTCAAGTCACTGGTTCCTGACCTCATCTACCATCCTATTCTCCAAAGACAGCTAGGCACAAGTCACTGAACTTCTCTTAACTTTTCCATCCACCTAGTCCACATAAATCTGGAGAAAATTCCCTGACCTCTCCAAACTGTTCTTACTCCATCTCCAATAACTCAAGCCACTGGTCCTGGCCCTCCTTCCCATCTTATTAAACCCTGTCCACACAGCTCCAGCCAACAGTTCCTGATCTTCAGGTGTTCCAGAAAAGCTGGACCCATATGTTCCTTGTAACCTCACAAACCCACCACTGTGGATGTAACTCCATGCATTGTCTTTGACCTTGTCTCCCATTACATGCTGTCTTTTCCACATAGTTCCTTCTAGTGGTCACTGACCTGAATTGCAGTTCTCCTCATCCTCGTCCACACAGCTACAGCCACCAGTCCCTGACTTTATCACCAGTGGTCCTCATACCCAAACAGAGATCTCCAGCCACTGGTCCTTGACTTCCTCTACAATACAATCCTCTCCAAGTGCATGCCACCTCAGTTATCAGACCCTGAACCCATGTGCAGTCCTCTTTCTTCTTGTCCATGTCTCCATCCTCTTCCCTGCATACCGCCCTAGACAAGTCCTTAACCTCCTCTTCAGTCTTTCCTATGCCTTTTCAACACACACCAAGCCACTGGTTCCTGACCTCCACTCCAGTTCTCCTTCTTCTTGTCCACAAACATTCAGTCAAAAGTCAATCCCTCTCCAATCCTTCACCTCCTTTTCCACACAGCTCCAGCCACTGGTTTATGACCTCCTCCCTAATCTTCCTCTTTGCCTCTTATCACACCTCCAGGTGCTGGTCCCTGACTGACTCTCCATTCTGCCACCTCCTTGTCTAAACAGCATCAGCCACCAGGTCCCTGAAATGTTTTCCAATCCTACTCCTTGTCCTCGCACAACCCCATCCACAGATCTGATAGCATTGCAAGCTCCCCTGTGTCTACACAGTTACAGAAAATGGTCCCCAACTTTGTATCTCATTCCCCTTTCTCTTTGTGTAAGCAGCTTCATCTAGTGGTTACTCATCTGTACACCTGAAGAATTTATGCTTTTGAACTGTGGTGTTGGAGTAGACTCTTGAGGTCCCTTGGACTGCAAGGAGAGCCAACCAGTCCATTCTAAAGGAAATCAGTCCTGAACATTCATTAGAAGGACTGATGTTGAAGTTTAAAATCCAATACTTTGGTCACCTGATGCAAAGAGCTGACTCACTGGGAAAGACCCTTGTGCTGGGAAAGATTGAAGGCAGGAGGAAAAGGGGATGATAGAGGATGAGATGATCTGATGGCTTCACTGAGTCAATGGAGATTAGTTGGGGTAAACCATGAACTGGGGATGGACAGCGAGGCCTGATATGCTGCAGGCCATAGGATCGCAAAGAGTCGGACAAGAATGAGTGACTGAACTGAAGTGACCTGACCTGCAGTCCTCCTCATTTCCAACCACACAGTCTCACCCAGTGGTCTCTGAGTTATTAATTGATGAACCTCCTCATCCTTATTCACACAGATGTGGCCCCCTGTCATGGACATTATCTCCAATTGTCCTTTTTGTATACACAGCTGCAGGCCCTGGTGGAGCTCCTCCTCCTCCTTGTACAGAGAGCCTTTAGCCATCGGTTTCCTTTCCACTCCTCGGTTTCCTTTCCAGTCTTTCTCCTCTGTGTCCAAACAGCTCCAGCGTCTACACGTTCCCTCCTTCTTGTCCACACAGCCCCACCCATGGTCCCTATATTCCTATCTTCCTCCTTAACCAAATGGCACCAGCCACAGCCACTTGAGTTCATCTCCAGACCTCCTCCTTTGTCCCAAAAGCTCCAACCACTGGTCCCTGAATTCATTCATTATTGATCTTGTGCTGAGGGCTCTAACCATTGGTCCCTGCCTTCCTTCCTATCCTCTCTCTGCATGTCAACACAACTCCAGACGCTTGTTCCTTGACTTTCTCTATAAGTGTCCTCTTCCTTGTCTATGTTGCTATAACAACTGGTTCCTAACCTTGTCTCTCAAAAGCCTTCCATTCTGGAGACACAGTTCTATCTAGTGGACACTGGCCTGAACTGCATTCTTCCTCAACCTTGTCCCCACAGTCCCTGTCATGGGTCCCTGATTTGATCTACAAATCCCCTCATCCTTCCTCACATAGGTCCAGCCACTTGTCTCTGATTTTATATCCAATCTTCCCTCCTCATCTACACAGCAACAGCTACAGGGCTCTGAACCCCTCTCCAGTCCTCCTCTTCCTAATATACACAGCTCTAGTCACTGGTTCCTGATCGCCTCTCCAACCTTTCTCCTCCTTGTCCACAAAGTTCTAGCTACTGGTCCCTGACCTCCAGTCAAATCTTCCTCTTTCTAGTCCTCACAGTTCCAGCCACTGGTCCATAACTAAAATCTCCACACCACCGAACCTAATCCTTATTCACACAAGTCTGGCCATGTTGCTATTGACTTTATCCCCAGTCTTTCTCATCCTTGTATATCCAGTTCCAGCCACTTGTCCTGACTTTATCTGCAATCCACCTCATCCTTTTTCACACAACACCAGCCACAGGTCCTTTGGACTGTTATCACAAATCCTTCACCTGCTTGTTTAAACATCTCCAGACACAAGTCCCTGACCTCCTCTCTGGTCCTCCTCCTCCTTGTCCACATAGCTTCAGCCACTGGTCTAGCCACACTTCCAAACTTCCTCCTTGTCCACACAGCTCTAGCAACTGGCCCCTCACTTTGTCTCTCATTCCCCTTCCTGTTGTCTACACAGCTTCTAATTATCAATGATCTGAACTGCAAACTTCCTCATCCTTGTTTACATGGCTCTGGCCACCCTGTCCCTGAGAGTTATCTACAATTCTCTTCCTCCTTGTACAGAAAACTCCAGCAACTGGTCCTTGACTTCCTTTCCAATCCTCCAGCTCTGTATCCACACAGCTCCAGCCAACCTGTCTCTGACATCATCTCCATACCTCTTCATCCTTGTTCACACAAGTCCAGCCACTTATCGTACAACATTATAGACAATCATCCCTTGTTGTCTACACAGCTGCAGCTCAAGCACCTTGACCGTCTCTCCAGTCTTGTTCTTCTTTATCCACATGTCTCCAGTCACTGGTTTCTGACATCCTCTCCAATCATCATTTTCCTCTCTGTCCTCACAGCTGCAGCCATAGGTCTGTGTGACTTAAAGTGCAATGTTTTACATCTTTGTCCACACAGCTCCCCACACATGTTCCAGACTTTGATCTCCAATGTACCTCTTAAATTTCCATGAATTTCCTGCCACAAGGCCCTGATTTTCTGTTCAATCTTCCCTCCACCTTGTCCACACAGCTTCAGCCACTGGTACCTGCCCTCCTTTCCAATCGTACTGGTCCTTGTCCACACCATTCCAAACACTGGTCCCTGACCTCCCCTCCTAGCCTTGTCCACATAGCTTCAGCCACTGCTCCCTGACCTCATCTCCCACCCTCCTTTCTCCTTCCACCCTCTGGTCCCTGACCTACATCTACAATCCTCCATCCTTCTGTCCACAGTGCTCCCACAAGTGGTGTCTCCTGCTTTCCCAATATGTCACATATCTCCTACCCCAGGGCCTTTGTACAGTTACTCCCACATCCGCCCAGTTCCTGACAGAACCGGACACTACCTCATATAACTCTAGGTTTTTCTGCGTCATGAGCTCATTGGAGCCTTCTCTAAAATCACACTCCTTTATGTCTGCATGCCGTCACCCAGTTTTACTTGTCTGACCAATTACATTATATATTTGAAAACGTTTCCTGTAAAATCCAGAGAGTAAATATTTTAGGCTTCAGAAGTCACACAGCCACTACTCAACATGCCTTACAGTATTAAAGTCCACCAGAGGACAAGTATAAAAGAATAAATTGGCTGTCTTTAAATAAAACTTTATTGACATTAGCAGAGTGGGAGCTGTGTGTGGCCCACAGGCCCTGTATTGTGTGTTTTTGTGCTGCAAATACACAGTGCCTTCAGGGAAGGAATGACTATTTTGCATGTTGCTGCTGTGTCCCCAAGGGCCTGGGTTAGTTTCTGGAGTTGAACAGCAACTGCTTTTTGATTAGCACAGACTTTATGATCTGCTGTTGGGTTTATTACCTGATTGTAGGAATTTAAAATAGGTAGTCAAAGATGGTATAGACCCTGCTGAAGGTCATATAATTAAATCCCTTGGGTTTCAACTGGGATAGAAGTGACAGTATCCATTGACCTCAAAATAAAAGAGACTGCTGGCCAAAAAGTTCTATTGACACTGGATCTCATGACAGAGAGATAGCAAGGAGGTCCTGCGGAGAGGCCCTATTTTAGAACACAAGACTCTCCTACAAAAGGCTTCACATGGAGGCCAAAATGTCAGTATCCTACCCAACACAAATGGCAGATGTGCAGGCCCAGGCTAAGAGTGGACCTGAGGGTCACCACCTGTCACCAGCTAGCATGTTATCATATGAATTTCAGCCTCCTTAACTTTTTCACTGACAGGTCACAGTCCAAGTCACTCCCCAAGTCCTCTTTTGGATCCTGCTGCTCTTGTAAGTCCTTCATCTTTATCAGCAGCTCCACCTTTGTGGCCTATGTTCTGTAGTAGGTGGAATTGTTGGCCAAGGGTGTGGCCTCCAGCAGGCTGGTCTCCTCCCTCCTGGGAAACCAAATGGTAGCTCTGACTGTGCCCATGGATGCACCTGAAACCTGGGCTTGGATCTGGAAATCATGTGACTGATGAAAGGACACCAGCCAGAGAGAAGAGAAAGCAGAATCAGGAACAGAGTGGGCTTTCCTGTTGGTAAAGTGGCTAAGACTCTGCCTTCCAATGCAGGGGATAAGAGTTTGATCACTTAGTTGGGAAGAGATGATCACACGTGCTAGAGAGTAAGCAAAAAAAAAAAAAAAAAATCAGTAAACCAAGCAAACAAAAGAAGTATGGAAAGGGCAGGTCCTGAGGCCAGAACTAGAAAGTGGAGTCTTTCAGTCATGTCATGTCTGACTCTTTGAGACCCCATGGACTGTAACCCCCCAGGCTCCTCTGTCCCTGGGATTTTCCAGGCAAGAATACTGGAGTTGGATGTCATTCCTTTCTCTAGGGGATCTTCCCAACCCAGGGATTGAACCGGGGTCTCCTTCATTTCAGGCAGACCCTTTACCACTTGAGACACCAGGGAATATACCCAGAAATAGAACCCCCTGCCAAATAGTACCTGAAGCCCTGCTTGTGGGGGATGAGGGTAAAGGTAGTTTTCTTGGGGAGCTTGAGGTCTATGAAGAGGTGTCTATTGCCATTGGGAGTGTAGCCACAGGCCCCAAGTTAATCAGGCATCCTTTCACCAGCAGCTGCATTTGCAGCCTCTGAGCCTCTGCCTGCTGCATGACATTCATGCTCCCACCTGCTGTCAATCAGGATGTTTACCAAGACCACATGCACCTGTATGACATATGTAGGCAGATGCATCTTGGTGGGCAGGTGACTGAATACAAGAGGCTAGAGAGGGCCCTTTATTTTTTATTTGTGTGTGTGTGTGTGTGTGTGTGTGTGTGTGTGTAATAAAGTTTTATTAAAAAATAAAGGAGATAGAGAAAGCTTCTGACATGGACTCTGTGGGAGAGGGAGAGGGTGGGAAGATTTGGGAGAATGGCATTGAAACATGTAAAATATCATGTATGAAACGAGTTGCCAGTCCAGGTTCGATGCACGATACTGGATGCTTGGGGCTGGTGCACTGGGACGACCCAGAGGGATGGAATGGGGAGGGAGGAGGGAGGAGGGTTCAGGATGGGGAACACATGTATACCTGTGGCAGATTCATTTCGATACTTGGCAAAACTAATACAATTATGTAAAGTTTAAAAATAAAATAAAATTAAAAAAAAAAAAAAAAAAAAGAAGGGGGCAGAAAGAGTACCTGTTTGCTAGTGTTAACAATGAGGTTATATAATCCAAAGAATGTCTGGTGGTTGTAAAGACCTCATCAGACCTACTCCCATAATTTACATTTTAAAATAACACTGTCCTCAGGCAAGATACATCCTTGTAAAGACCAGGTCTACTCCCATAATTAACATTTTAAGATAACAGAAGGTTGAATCCAAAGACTGTCCTTAGGCAGGATACATTATTGTTAAATAATCCTAAGGAATGTGGAGAAAGAAAAAAATTTGTCCTTTCTTCCTCCTTGAGAATTCCAGATCCCTCTCTCCTTGGGGACCCCTATACTCCCTATCAACCTGCCTAGGAACTGACTCTTTCATTCCCCCCTTTTCTTTTAGGAGAATTATGTTGCCTAGAGAAAAGGGGCATCTTTCTTGTTCCATAACTGCTTCCGAACTGACAAGGGGCATTGTCCCTAAATTGGTGAGGCAACATATTCTCCTCATCCTCATATTGAGGATATCTGATCCAGGGGCCCCAAACCGTAGCTGGAGGAAGCTACAGCAGTAGCAGGAGTTTGAGCAACCATTTGTAACTTAAAAGCTTTCATGCAGCTAGAAACAAATCCAGTTATACAGTTACAGATGCAGGGAGCAAACAGCAAAAACAAAACAATCAGAATCAAAATTAAAAGTCGCTTTAGGTCCATAGTTAAAGTGCAAAGTGTTGCTCCAGTCCATTTTAGGGTTAGTAAATGTCATCAGATGAAGAAGAGGCATCGCATGTGATTGTTGTTGAAGGTATTCACAGACTTGGAGAAAGTCTTTTCCTTGAAGTGGGGATGTCCACCATGGGAAGCCTTCCACTGATGAAGAGGGGAGCACTCCACAGACCCAGCAGTTAGACCGATTGTGGAATGCAGCATAGGAGTGAGCCCAGGACAGGAAGGCATGGTCTTGAGGATCAAAAGGCATACTCAGGATTTTTGGAGTCAGCAGAAGTAGACTCACATAGATTATCAGGCCCATCCGCTGCCCTTTGTTTAAATCTAGAGCTTGGGTCAGAGCCACAAGCTCCGCTAACTGAGCACTGGTTCCCTGGGGGAGATATTTTGCTTCAAAAACCTGTTCAGCAGTCGCCATTTAGGGATGGCAGTTCTTTTGTTTGAGAGGGTCCTTTAGATAACGAAATATGTGATACTCTTAGTCATACTGTCACATCCCACGCTTGGTGTACCAGGGAGTGTTAGCCCACCAGGTTTATCTGTCTTTGTGATTCACCAGGCCAGAATACTGGAGTGGGTAGCCATTCCCCTCTCAGGGGATCTTACCAAACCAGGGATTGAACGCAGGTCTCCCCTGTTGCAAGTAGATACTTTAACCATCTGAGCCACCAGGGAAGCTGTCCACCTAGTTCTCTATACAGAATGAGTTACAGCAAATTCACCACCTCAGCTAAATATGTAAAAACAGAAGGCCTTTTTTGTAAGCACATATCCTCCATAGCCTCAACTTTCACTTCTCTGTAACAAGTTTCACCTTCTCAGCACTAGTGACCTTTGACATTGGAACATTCTTTGTTGGATGGTGCTGTCCTGTGCCCCTGAAAGTAGACGAGCACCATCCCTGGCCTCCACTCTCCCAGAGGAGACAATGAGAAATGTCTCCTGACATGGCCAAGTGTTCCGAGGGCAGACAGCAGACAAGAACCGCTACCTTATGACAAAAGCACCTGTGGACATCCCTAGAAATGTAACTTTTCACATCTTTGCCCACCTGACGTCACTGCCCCACATGGACCTTTAATTTTGGGTGGGTGTCAAAAAAAAACAAATAACCAAAACACTTATGGAGAAATCTGTCAACAGAGAATACACATGAGAATGGATAGAGATATGTCTCAGGCCCCTTGCCCTGGAAGCCCAAGAGATTAGAACCACACACAGGGAAGGACAGGGATGGAGATGTGGTGTGCTGGTCTACTTACTTTTCTGCCGTCCTGGGCAAAGGCACTTTGGGCAGCAGCTTCCTCCATTGTTGCACTCCTTCCAGGAGGTGCTCATCTTTAGGGAAGATGCCCTCCATAGGTCCATGGTGGTTCTCATCCTTACGTCGGAGTCCAGGATGTCTGCCAGTGACTTATCACTGCCCTGGCTTTTACAGGCCAGCTCCTCTGACTTGAGGTCGTAATCGGTCCTGTATTTGGCCTCCATGGAGCTGAGTGGGAGTGGAGGCCCAGCTGTCCTTGGAGAGGGGCCCATGGTCGCCAGGGGCCTGGGGTTTGGCACCCTAGCAACTGTAGAGGCAGAACTAGGACTGTTCCAACATGCTTAGCATCTTGATTTGGTCCCACTGGAGACTGGGGGGTCAATGTTGGGGGTTTCTGGATGTGGGCCAGTGACTGACAGCTTTCCTTCTCAGGCTGGCTCTCTGAGTGCACTATCTTGATGAGCACAATCTTCACCTTGGTGTTGCTGTCCATTACCCACTTGATTCTGCCAAGACAAGAGTCATCCACTGGAGACACACTATGTGCCTAGGAATGGTTCAAGGATCAAAACTCAGATGGACAAATCAGCTGGTCCTAGGGTGGAGCCTTCCAGACAGGGGAGCCCAACTCAAAGATGGGCCCATCCAGGTCACATATTCCAGGATTGGGGAGATGAGGTCTAGGAGTTTGTGACCCCAGCCCCTCAACTTGGGCCGCTTGACCCTCCTCTGCCTCAAGGTGCTCAAATTCAGAAGGAAAATTTCAGCATCTCACCCAAGCAGGAAAACACAGGGAATGCCCCTCTTCATTGCATTATTTTCCCTCCATGTGTATAAACCCTCCCCACATACTAGTGACTTGAAGTTAAGTGAAAGTTGTTCAGTCATTTCCGACTCTTTGTGATCCCATGGACTATACAGTCCACGGGATTCCCCAGGCCAGAATCCTGGAGGGGGTAATGTTTCCCTTCTCCAGGGGATCTTCCCAAGCCAGGGATAGAACCCAGGCCTCCCAAATTGTAGGTGGATTCTTTACCAGCTGAATCACAAGGGAAGCCCAAGAATTCTGGAGTGAATGAAAGTGAAAGTGTAAGTCATTCAGCCATGTCTGACTCTTTGCTACCCCATGGACTATTCAGTCTGTGAAATTCTACAGGCCAGAATTCCATAGTGGGTACTATTTCCCTTCTCCAGGGGATCTTCCAAACCAAGGAAGAAAACCCAGATCTCCCAATTTGCAGGCAGATTTTTCAGTAGCTGGCCCACAAGGGAAACCCAACAACACTGGAGTGGATAGCTTTTCCCTTCTTCAGGGGATCTTCCCTACCCAGGGATTGAACCCTGGTATCCCACATTGTATGAAGATTCTTTACCAGGTGAGCCACAAGTGAAGCCCTACTCAACATGTATTTACATCTTTATCCCAACATTCACTTTGGGGAAAACTTGATTGGAAAAACAAACAAACAAAGCAATATAAACAAATCCTCTGCAACTTGAGATATCCATTCTGAAAAAGCAGGTCTTCAGGTCATTTCTGAGCACAACTACCTCTCCTCTTGAAACCCATGCAGACTTCCATGTTCAGGAACTTTGATAAACTGCTTGCTTTGCATGAGGACAAACCACACAGTGGACAAGACCTTATCACCACCTGGTAGCATCCATTCCAGCTGGGAAGCAGGACCCGGAGGGGTGGAGGATGTGGTGGGGCTGGGCCTGGGCCCCTCCCCAAGCTCCATTCAGGTGAGTCTGGATGGCTCTGTTCAGAGGGCCTAGTCCCCAGCAACACCTAGTCCCAAGAGAACCCTCAGTCCACAAGCCACCGTCTCTCTCTTTAGTTGCTAAGCCGTGTCTGATTCTTGTGACCCCATGGACTGTAAACCCACCAGGCTCATCTGCCCATGGGCTTCTCCAGGCAAGAATACTGGAGTAGGTTGCCATGCTCTCCTCCAGCTAATCTTCGTGACCTAGGAATTGAACCCGGGTCTCCTGCATTACAGACAGACTCTTTACTTACTGAGCTATAAGGAAAACCCCTGGTGTTCTACCCTAGGTCTGATAAACCACACTACCCAGGAGCAGATTCTCATAGCCTGAGATGCCTGATGTGACTAAATGACCCTCAAGCAGCCCTCCTGGCTCTTTCCTCACAGACACACACGCCAAACCCAGAAGCGGGATCCAGGAAAACTCCTGCCAATGCTTTTGTGATCCATCAAACCTCAGACTTGTGCCTGCTGCTGGGAATGTCCCCCACCTTGTAGCAAACACAAAAGCCAACCTCAGAATGTCCAATATTTCAAAGGAAGCTTCCTACTTTCAGAACAGGATTAGATGCATTTTTATTTGAAGTTAGTGACTACACTCTAAAAATCCCCTGTAGTGTGGGAAGGCTGCATATTCCTCTTCTCCACATCCCTGCCTTGGACTGGCATGCAATGAGACCACAGGGCTTGCCTGCTGAATTCAAGAAGTCATGTCTCATGCCCTGATCTGTGCCCTGGTTGGCTCCCCAAGCAGAGGTAAATGGAAGTGGGGAGACACTGGATACAGAGGGAGATGAAGTAATGCTCAGGAAATTGGGCATCAGGCATACAGACAATAAAAGCTTCTGTGTGTATTAGTCACTCAGTTGTGTCTGACTCTGTGACCCCCTTGTAGCTTGCCAGGCTCCTCTGTCCATGGAATTCTCCAGGAAAGAATACTGAAATGGGTTACATTTCCTTCTCCAGGGGAATCTTAAAAATCAAGGGATTGAACCCACGTCTCCTGCACTGCAGGCAGATTCTTGACCATCTGAGCCACCAGGAAAGCACTGGGTGTCTCTGAGCTGAGCACAAACACTAGGCAGCCCAGAGGATCTGTCCCATGTGTTTCACTCACTGTCTGGTAGGTAGTTGATGATGGGCATGGAGCAGGCCTCCATTCATGAAACCTGGCTCAAAGTCCATGGTAGATGTCAAAGGGATTCCACTCTCTCAGGCTGCCACCAACCTGTAACATCGGCCCTGGTGTTGGTGACACTGAATTCGGTACATGGTTAGCCACCTTTCTTGGAAGAAAACTCCTGGGTGGCATGGATACCTGCCCCACAACTATGCTTTTATGACCAGAACCCGGCCTTCTACGATGGCCAATACAGCAAAGGACACTGGCTCAAGAAAACCTCTGTAGTCCCCGAAAATGAAAACTGGATGGGAGCACAATGGATGCATCAAGACATCCCCACTCAGTACGGTCAACAAATATTGCTGCTGCTTGTGGAAATTTTGTGTGAAGTCTGTGAAATCCTCTGAGACCCTTGAAAAAGACTGAGTGAGAAAATTCACAATTTCTCAGGCAAAAAGAAAATGAAAACCACACCTCCCTCCTCATCGGAGGTCAGGAGACCTGAGCAAACACTCAGCCACGTTCCTCAGAAGAGCTCACCATGCCCCAGACGAAAAACCAAGAGGAACAGATCAGCTTATTTACAATAGTGCCACACATTCCACTCTCCACTCAAACCATTGCACTACTTTTCCTCCCTTTCAGAGCTGCTCAATATGCCGAACAGAAGGGATCTCTAGATGAAGCTACACTTGCTGTTCCACCCCTGGGGGAACTCAGGATGCTATCACTTAACGTCCACACTATGCTAGCTTCGGGGGTAAAACAAAGTTCAGGGACCTCCCTTGTGGCTTAGTGGTAAAATAATACACCTGCCAATGTGGGAGACACAAGTTTGAACCCTGGTCCATGGAGATCACACATCCCTCGAAGAGACAAAGCATGTGTATTGCAGCTACTGAGCTCAGAGTTCCATGACAAGAGAAGCCCCTGCTCACTGATGCTAGAGAAAGCCCTCACGACAACAGGGAAAACCCAGCAATACCAAAAGACAAGCATCTCAAACTGTAGAGCACTCTACAGTGGGGACATGCAATAGAACGTTCCATGACAATGAAAACAGCCATACTCTGTGGTGTCCAGTGTGCCAGCTGCTAGCCCTACTGGGTGCAACTTAGCAACAGGTTTCATTTCATTGTCATTAACTTTTGAACTGTGGTATTGGAGAAGAATTTTGAGAATCTCATGGACTGCAAAGAGATCCAATCTGTCCATTCTAAAGGAAAATGGTCCTAAAAATGTATTGGAAGGACTGATGGTGAAGCTAAAACTCCAATACTTTGACCACCTGATGCAAAGAGCTGTCTCACTTGAAAAGACTCTGATGCTGAGAAAAATTGAAAGTGGGAGGAGAAGGGGATGACAGAGGATAAGATGGCTGGATGGCATTACCGGATTAATGGTCATGCATTTGAGCAAACTCTGGGAGATGGTGAAGGACAGGGAAGCCTTGTATTTGATGCAGTCTGTCAGGCTGCAAAGAGTCGGGCATGACTGAAGGACTATCACTTTCACTTTCATATTAGAAACCAGAATCTAGGAGCTGCTTCTGCAGTAGGAAATGCATTATTTTTTCATGTTGATATATGGCAAAAACAATACAATATTGTAAAGCTATATAAAAAAAAAAAAAAAGACAGACCGTCAATGAATGATTTCTAAACAGAATGTATGTTTAACATCAGTTCAGTTCAGTTGCTCAGTCGTGTCCGACTCTTTGCGACTCCATGAATGGCAGCACGCCAGAACTCCCTGTCCATAACCAACTCCCGGAGTTCACCCAGACTAACGTCCATCGAGTCAGTGATGCCATCCAGCCATCTCATCCTCTGTAGTCCCCTTCTCCTCCTGCCCCCAATCCCTGCCAGCATCAGAGTCTTTTCCAATGAGTCAAGGCTTTGCATGAGGTGGCCAAAGTATTGGAGTTTCAGCTTTAGCATCATTCCTTCCAAATAAATCCCAGGACTGGTCTTCAGAATGGACTGGTTGGATCTCCTTGCTGTCCAGGGGACTCTCAAGAGTCTTCTCCAACACCACAGTTCAAAAGCATCAATTCTTCAGCACTCAGTCTTCTTCACAGTCCAATTCTTAGATCCATACATGACCACAGGAAAAACCATGGCCTTGACTAGACACAGGAAAAACCATAGCCTTGACTAGACGGACCTTTGTTGGCAAAGTAATGTCTCTGCTTTTGAATATGCTATCTAGGTTGGTCACAACTTTCCTTCCAAGGAGTAAGCGTCTTTTAATTTCATGGCTGCAGTCACTATCTGTAGTGATTTTGGAGCCCAGAAAAAGAAAGTTTGACACTGTTTCCCCATCTATTTCCCATGAAGTGATGGAACTGGATGCCATGATCATCGTTTTCTGAGTGTTGAGCTTTAAGCCAAATTTTTCACTCTCCACTTTCATTAAGAGGCTTTTGAGTTCCTCTTCACTTTCTGCCATAGAGTGGTGTCATCCACATATCTGAGGTTATTGCTATTTCTCCCGGCAATCGTGATTCCAGCTTGTGCTTCTTCCAGCCCGGCGTTTCTCATGATGTACTCTGCATATAAGTTAAATAAGCAGGGTGACAATATACAGCCTTGACGTACTCCTTTTCCTATTTGGAACCAGTCTGTTGTTCCATGTCCAGTTCTAACTGTTGCTTCCTGACCCGCATACAGATTTCTCAAGAGGTAGGTCAGGTGGTCTGGTTTTCCCATGTCTTTCAGAATTTTCCACAATTTATTGTGATCCACATAGTCAAAGGCTTTGGCATAGTCAATAAAGCAGAAATATATGTTTTTCTGGAACTCTCTTGCTTTTTCCATGATCCGTTGGATGTTGGAGATTTGATCTCTGGTTCCTCTGCCCTTTCTAAAACCAGCTTGATGAACAGGAAGTTCACAGTTCACTCCAAGCTGAAGCCTGGCTTGTAGAATTTTAAGCATTAGTTTAATAGCATGTGGGATGAGTGCAATTGTGCAGTAGTTTGAGCATGCTTTGGCATTGCCTTTCTTTGGGATTGGAATGAAAACTGACCTTTTCCAGTCCTGTGGCCACTGCTGAGTTCAAATTTGCTTACATATTGAGTGAAGAACTTTCACAGCATCATCTTTAAGGATTTGAACATTTTTTTTTAACATAAATCCCTAATAATTATACAGTGGAAGTGAGAAATAGATTTAAGGGACTAGACTGATGAAGTATAGATGGAGGTCCATTACATTGTACAGGAGATTAGGATCAAGAACATGCCAAAGAAAAAGAAATGCAAAAAAGCAAAATGACTATCTGAGGAGGCCTTATAAATAGCTGTGAAAAGAAAGGAAGTGAAAAGCAAGGGAGAAAAGGAATTATATACACATTTGAATGTAGAGTTCCAAAGAATAACAAAGAGAGAGAAGAAAGCCTTTCTCAATGATCAGTGCAAAGATATAGAGGAAAATAGTAGAATGGGAAAAACTAAAGATATCTTCAAGAAAATTAGAGATCCTGAGGGAACACGTCACTCAAACATGGGCTCAGTGAAAGACAGAAATATTATGGACCTAATGGAAGCAGAATGGCAATGGTACCCCACTCCAGTACTCTTTCCTGAAAAATCCCATGGACGGAGGAGCCTGAAAGGGTCACTGAGGGTTGGACACGATTGAGCGACTTCTTTTTCAATTTTCACTTTCATGCCTTGGAGAAGGAAATGGCAACCCACTCCAGTGTTCTTGCCTGGATAATCCCAGGGACAGAGGAGCCTGGTAGGCTGCTGTGTATGGGGTTGCACAGAGTCGGACATGACTGAAGCGACTTAGCAGTAGCAGCAACAGAAGCAGAAGATAATAAGAGGAGGTGGCAAGAATACACAGAAGAACTGTCAAAAAAAAGATCTGCATGACCCAGATAATCACGATAGTGTGATCACTGACCCAGAGCCAGACATCCTGGAATGTGAACTCAGTGGGCCTTAGGAAGCAAGTATACACATAAAACTAGTGGACGTGATGGAATTCTAGTTCAGCTATTGCAAATCATAAAAGATGATGCTGTGAAAGTGCTGCACTCAATATGCCAGCAAATTTGCACAACTCAGCAGTAGCCACAGGACTGGAAAAGATAAGTTTTCATTGCAATCCCTAAGAAAGTTAATGCCAAATAAAGCTCAAATGGTAACACAATTGCACTCATCTCGCATAGTACCAAACTAATGCTCAAAATTCTCCAAGCAGGGCTTCAACTATACATGAACCATGAACTTCCAGATGTTCAAGCTTAGAAAAGGCAGACGAACCAGAGATCAAATTACCAACATCCCCTGGGTCATTTAAAAAACACGTGTGTGTATAAATATATTTATATATTTATATTATATATAAAATTTTATAATATATGATATATAATTTTATAATATATATATATAATTTTATATGATATCTATATATATAATTTTATAATATATGATATATATATATAAAATTTCTGATATATATGATATGTATATGATATATATATAAAATAAGATGGTATTCCCATCTCTTTCAGAATTTTCCATACTTTATTGTGATCCACACAGTCAAAGGCTTTGGCATAGTCAATAAAGCATTTTATATTAAAAAATAAAAAGAAAAGAAAAATGCACTCCCATTAGACAAAATAAATAAATAAATAAAGACTAAGAAAGAGTATGACAAATCAGATCCTCTCCTGGAATATTTCAGAAATGAATAGATTTGGAACACCATATACCCCAAACCGGTTCCTGCGATACTATTCAGAACATCGAAGAGATGAAAGTATAGATAACATACCTGGACAGAGGAATGTGAAGATTTTAAAGAAATTTGATACAGGACTAGAAAGAAGTGGACATCTAACCTGGCATGAAACTTATGAGTATCAGAGGACCCTGGTGGATGGAACGAATACATCTGGAGCTTGGCAATAATTTATTCACACTTATACATTTTATATGTATAAGTGGGAAGAAATTAGGTAAAGGAGAAGTCAATGGCACCCACTCCAGTACTTTTGTGTGGAAAATCCCATGGATGGAGAAGCCTGGTGGGCTGGCGTATATGGGGTCGCACAGATTGGGACACATCTGTAGCAACTTAGCAGCAGCATACATATAAAATATTGAATGCACCTAAACCGATGTCAGTAGGAGTTGTAGACAAAACACACTCTAATGACATGTAGCTGAGATTAAGCACAGCTGAATTCATCTAGTACTCTCAGTGCCATGGAACCAGAATCTGTATACATAAAACCAAGTCATCCTTGTCTTCAACTTAAAGAAAATAGGAACATTTACTTCAGAAATCCAAGAATAAGGAACCACCAAGTTGGTGGCATTTGCTAGCTCGTTCTACTCTAATGTACAACCAGGCCTGACAAAAACTCTAGGGGGCTGTTTCCAACATTACAGAGAAAGGAATAAAAAAGCCTTGCAGCATGGAGGTTTTCCCTGTAACCTTAGTCTGAATACTATCCCTGATGGGCATCTGACATTCATGAGGTCTCTGTGCTCAACATGGCACCTACATTTGAATATTTCAGGGGTTATTCATCAAAAAAAAAAAAAGTGAAAAATAAAAACTAGGACACTCTCCGGAAAAAAACAAACAAACAAACAAAACATCAAAAGTTAAATACAGCTCAAAGTGCCTCAAAAAAACAAACAAACGAACAAAAATAACATATTTCCCAAGGCCACTGGCCTTTAAAAGATACCTAGACTTCAACAATTTCTAGCAATCTCCTGTGAATGAACATTTCCAATAGCACATCGTATCTGGAAGAAAATATCAACTGGTAAATACAGTTCACAATATATCTATAAAAGCACATGAAATTCACTCGTTATAGTGATTTACTCAGAACTCTTTTGTGTTCAGCTCTTTGTAATCCCAAGACTGTAGCCTACCAGGCTCCATTGTCCATGGAATTTTCCAGGCAAGAATTCTGGAGTGAGTTACTATTTCCTCTTCGAGGGGATCTTCCCATCTTGCATCTCCTTTGGCTCCTGCCTTTCCAGGCAGATTCTTTACCACTGTGTCACATGGTAAACCCAGTGTATTATTAATGATACAAAAACTGTACGAATGAGGTATTCACTCTCAGGAGTGTAAAAGTATCAAATATTGTACGGAGAAGACATGGTAGAGTAATATTTTTAAAGGGGACACTTTTATGTACTCAGTTCAGTTCAGTTCTGTTCAGTCACTCAGTTGTTTCTGACTCCTTGGGACCCCATGAACTGCAGCACGCCAGGCCTCCCTGTCCAATATCAACTCCTGGAGTTTATTCAAACACATGTCCATCGAGTCGATGATGCCATCCATCCATCTCATCCTCTGTCATCCCTTTTTCCTCCTGCTTCCAATCCCTCTCAGCATCAGAATCTATTCCAATGAGTCAACTCTTCGCATGAGGTGGCCAAAGTATTGGAGTTTCAGCTTTAGAATCAGTCCTTCCAATGAACACCCAAGACTGATCTCCTTTAGAATGGACTGGTTGGATCTCCCTGCAGTCCAAGGGGCTCTCAAGAGTCTTCTCCAGCATCACAGTTCAAAAGCATCAATTCTTCAGCGCTCAGCCTTAGTCACAGTTCAACTTTCACATCCATACATGAACACTGGAAAAAACGTAGCCTTCACTAGATGGGCATTTGCTGGCAAAGTAATGTATCTGCTTTTGAATATGCTATCTAGGTTGGTCATAACTTTCCTTCCAAGGAGTAAGTGTCTTCTAATTTCACGGCTGCAATCACCATCTGCAATGATTTTGGAGCCCCCCAAAATAAAGTCTGACACTGTTTCCACTGTTTCCCCATTTATTTCTCATGAAGTGATAGGACCAGATACCATGATCTTCATTTTCTGAATGTTGAAATTTAAGCCAACATTTTCACTCTCCTCTTTCACCTTCATCAAGAGGCTTTTTTAGTTCCTCTTCACTTTCTGCCATAAGGGTGGTATCATCTGCATATCTGAGGTTATTGGTATTTCTCCCAGCAATCTTGATTCCAGCTTGTGCCTCTTCCAGCCCAGCGTTGCTCATGATGTATTCTGAATAGAAGTTAAATAAGCAGGGTGATAATATACAGCCTTGAGGTACTCTTTTACTATTTGGAACCAGTCTGTTGTTCCATGTCCAACACTAACTGTTGCTTCCTGACCTACATATAGTCTCTCAAGAGGCAGGTCAGGTGGTCTGGTATTCCCATCTCTTTCAGAATTTTCCACACTTTATTGTGATCCATACAGTCAAAGGCTTTGGCATAGTCAATAAAGCAGAAATAGATATTTTTTCCGGTACTCTCTTGCTTTTTCCATGATCCAGCAGATCATGTTGGCAATTTGATCTCTGGTTCCTCTGCCTTTTCTAAAACCAGCTTGAGCATCAGGAATTTCAGGGTTCAAGTACTGCTAAAGCCTGGCTTGGAGAATTTTGAGCATTACTTTACTAGTGTGTGAGATGAGTGCAGTTGTGCAGTACTTTGAGCATTCTTTGGCATTGCCTTTCTTTGGGATTGGAATAAAACCTGACCTTTTCCACTGGCCACTGCTGAGTTTTCCAAATTTGCTGGCATATTGTGTGCAGCACTTTCATAGCATCATCTTTCAGGATTTGAAATAACTCTACTAGAATTCCGTTTGGTAGTAGCTACTATAAACATCACTACAAAAGTATCTTGTAATGATAAGAGACTGACCATATGGTCTGGCATTTGCACTCCTAAGAGTATTTCAGTAAACAACAACAATAAAAGAATTTTAAAAACATGTGTAATGCAACCATACACTGCAGCAAGATTAACAATATCCTGTACATGAAAATCGAGAAACTAATGCCGACACTATTGAAAACAGTATGCAGTGATTTTTGAATTGATTTTTAATTGAAGGATAATAGCTTTACATAATTTTGTTGTTTTCTGTCAAACCTCAGGATAAATCAGCCATAGGCATACATAGACCCCTCTATCTTTTGAACCTGCCTCATCTCCCTCTCTGGTATGAAGTCTGAAAAACAAAGAAAACAAAACAAAACAAAACACTAAAAATAAAGTTATCATATGACCCAGGAATAGCACCACTAGGCTTATATCCACATAGGACGAAAACTCCCATCAAAAAAGAGACATGCACAACAGTGTTTATAATAGCACAATATACAGTAGCAGAGACTTGTAAACAACCTGAAATTCCCATACATAGGTTAATAGGAAAAGAAAGCTATGTTTTACATACAATGAAATACTAGCCATAGGAAAGAATGAAATAATGTTATTATTTCAACATGGATTGGTCTAGAGGTGATCATAGTAAGTCAAACAGAGGAAGATAACTATCTTATGATAGCATTTATATGTACAATCAACAATATAGTATAAATAAATCTATTTATAAAATAAAAATAGTCACGATGTAGAAAAAAAAAAAATTGGTACAAGAGGAAGTTGGGGGAGGCATAAATTGAGAATATGGGATTAATAGATACCTACTACGATATACAAAAAAAACATGAATTTTTTGTATATCACCGGGATTATATTTAATATCTTATAAGAACCTATAGTTATAAAAAATGAAAAAAAAAATCGTTCTTTACTTGTGGTGCAACTAAGCCCATACATAACTGAGCCCTTGCTATAGAGCCTGAGAACTGAAACTACTGAAACATGTTTGCATAGAGCTCACAGTATACAAAAATAAATATCATGTAATGAGAATGCAAGTGTAGCCCCATCTCATCCAACAAGAGATAAGCTTGAAGAGCAATAAGACACAGAACAATCAAAAGTAAATAAGCATAATTTAAAATACAATCCTCCTACAAAAAAAAAAAAAAAAAAAAAGCCAAGGAGCATATGGCTTCACAGACACTTCTATGAAACATTTAGAGAACAGCTAACATCTGTCCTTCTCAAATTCTTCCCAGAAACTGCAAAGAGAGGAGCACTTCCAAACTTGTTCTAGGAGGCCACCATCACCGTGATAGCAAAACCAGACAAATATCACAAAAAGGAATAGTTATAGTCCACTATCACTGATGAACATAACACAAAAAATTCTCAACAAACAAACAAACAAACAAACAAAACTAGCAAAAATAATCCAACAATGCATTAAAAAGATTATACACCATGATGAAGTGGGTTAATCAAAGTGATGCAAGGATTCTTCAATACATGTAAATTAATCAATGTGGTACACAATATTAATGAACTGATATATGAAAACCATCTGATTACCTCAAAAGGTGCAGAAAAACTCTACAAAATTCAACACTGATTTGTGATTAAAACTCTTCAAAAATGGGCATAGAGTGAACATACCTCAAGAAAATAAAGGCCATATACAACAAAAATAAACACCAAATATCTCTATCAATGGTCAAAAACTACAAGTGTTTTAAGATTAGGAACAAGACAAGTATGTCCTCTCTTGTCACTATTATGCAGCATAGTTTTGGAAGTCCTACATATGGCAATAAGAGAAGAAGAAAAATTAAAGGAATACAAATTAGAAAAAAAGTAAAATTGCCACTCTTTGCAGATGGCATCTTACTATACATAGAAAATACTAAAGATGCCACCAGGTAACTACTAGAGTTAATCAATGAATTTGATCAAGTTGCAAGATATAAAATTAAGGCACAGAAATCTCTTGCATTCCTAAACACTAAGAAAGATCAGAAAGAGAAATTAAGTAATAATTTCATTTTCCATTACCAAAAAATAATAAAATATCTAAGAATAAACCCACCTAAGGAAGCCAAAGACGTGTACTCAGAAAACCTTAAAGAAATAAACATTGCCACAAAGATATCGAAAGATATACCATGTTATTGAATGGGAAGAATCAATATTGTGAAAATTATCATACTACCCAAAGCAATCCACAGATTCAGTACAAATCTTATGAAAATGCCAATCACATTTTTCACAGAATTAGAACAAATATTTTTACAATTTGTATAGAATCACAAAAGACCACAATTAGTAAAATCAATCTTGAGAATTAAAACAGAGCTGGAGGAATCAGGCTCCCTGATGTTAAACTATACTCCAAAGCTACAGTCATCAATATGGTATGATACTGGCACAAAAGAAGAAACATAGATCAATGGTACAAGAAGGAAAGCCCAGAGATAAAATCTACAAACAGATGGTCACCTAATCTCTATAACAAATGAGGCTAGAATATACAATGGAAAAAAGGACAGTCTCTTCAATAATTGATGCCAGGAAAACTGAACAGGTACATGCCAAATAATTAAATTAGATAACTACCTGACATAATATATAAAAATGTACTCAAAGTAGATCAAAGATCTAATGTAAGACAAGAGAATACAAAACTCTTAGAGGAGATCAGGAAAAACACTTAGACATAAATCACAGATTTTTTGAGCCATCTTGTAGAATAATGAAAATAAAAATAAATAAATGGGACATAATTGTTTCAAATCTTTTACACAACATAGGAAGTCATAAACAAAATTAAAACACAACCCACAGAATAAGGAAAAACAAAATTGCAAAATAAGAAAGGATTCATTTTCAAAATACACAAAGAGCTCATGAAGCTCAATAGCAACAAAAACAGACAAGCCAATGAAAAAATGGGCAGAGGCAACTCTGGTGGCCCAGTGGTTAAGAATCCCACTGTCAATGGAGGGTATATACTTATGTTTATAAGATCAACAAGTCACTTCTCCAACCAATGGTCGCCCTGAGACTTGACGTCAAAAAGCACCACTCTGACAAATTGAGGGGAGGATGGTGAACAACTCAGATGATTTGGTGGGAGAAATAAGGTATTTTTTAGTCCCCTAAAGATCCCTCCAATTTCATCTTCAATCCTTATCTCCCTAAGTAAATTCAGATGCATTATATGACAGGGACAGTGTGCTTCCATCAAATATTGCCTCTCACAGCAACACTATTCTGGTTTTCATTCCATTCTCTCTCATGTTTCACCATTAGTTTAGTTCAGTTCAGTTCTGTTCAGTCATTCAGTCGTGTCCAACTCTGTGACCACATGAATTGCAGCACACCAGGCCTTCCTGTCCATCACCAGCTCCCAGAGTTCACCCAAACTCATGTCCATCAAGTCGATGATGCCATCCAGCCATCTCACCCTCTCTCATCCCCTTCTCCTCCTGCCCCCAATCTCTCACAGCATCAGGGTCTTTTCCAATGAGTCAACACTTCACATGAGGTGGTGCAAAGTATTGGAGTTTCAACTTCAGCATCAGCCCTTCCAATTAACACCCAGCACTGCTCACCTTTAGGATGGACTGGTTAGATCTCCTTGCAGTCCAAGGGACTCTCAAGAAGCACCTTGAAGGCCATTTAATTCTGGGCCACCTATGAGAAACTTTTCTATCCCACATCTTTTTCTCATGTTCATGTAGCTTACCTCAGTTTTCTAATTTCCAGTCTGAAACCCCAATTTTGAGGTTGTGAGACTGCAGTAAATACAGTTGTTCTTGCTCCATTTGGATCTGTCTTGTTTCAAGTC
>CADEAB010000073.1:0-10000 GCA_902825105.1 Syncerus caffer | reverse complement strand
TGATTTGCATTTCTCTGATAATGAGTGATGTTGAGCATCTTTTCATGTGTTTGTTAGCCATGTGTATGTCTTCTTTGGAGAAATGTCTATTTAGTTCTTTGGCCCATTTTTTGATTGGGTCATTTAGTTTTCTGGAGTTGAGCTGTAGGAGTTGCTTGTATATTTTTGAGATTAGTTGTTTGTCTGTTGCTTCATTTGCTATTATTTTCTCCCATTCTGAAGGCTTTCTTTTCACCATGCTTATAGTTTCCTTTGTTTTGCAGAAGCTTTTAAGTTTAATTAGATCCAATTTGTTTATTTTTGCTTTTATTTCCAATATTCTGGGAGGTGGGTCATAGAGGATTCTGCTGTGATGTATGTCAGAGAGTGTTTTGACTAATGTTCTCCTCTAGGAGTTTTATAGTTTCTGGTCTTAGGTTTAGATCTGTAATCCATTTTTAGTTTATTTTTGTGTATGGTGTTAGAAAGTGCTCTAGTTTCATTCTTTTACAAGTGGTTGACCAGTTTTCCCAGCACCACTTGTTAAAGAGATTGTATTTAATCCATTGTAATATTCTTGCCTCCTTAGTCAAAGATAAGGTGTCCATATGCAAATCAAAACCACTATGAGGTACCATTTTATGCCAGTCAGAATGGCTGCGATCCAAAAGTCTACAAGCAATAAATAAATGCTGGAGAGGGTGTGGAGAAAAGGGAACCCTCTTACACTGTTGGTGGGAATACAAACTAGTACAGCCACTATGGAGAACAGTATGGAGATGCTTACAAAACTGGAAATAGAACCGTCTTATGATCCAGCAATCCCACTGCTGGACATACACACTGAGGAAACCAGAACTGAAAGAGACACGTGTACCCCAATGTTCATGGCAGCACTGTTTCTAATTGCCAGGACATGGAAACAAACTAGATGTCAATCAGCAGATGAATGGATAAGAAAGCTGTGGTACATATACACAATGGAGTATTACTCAGCCATTAAAAAGAATACATTTGAATCAGTTCTAATGAGGTGGGTGAAACTGGAGCCTATTATACAGAGTAAAGTAAGCCAGAAAGAAAACACCAAAACAGTATACTAACGCACATATATATATATATATATATATATATATATATATATATATATATCTCGAATTTAGAAAGATGGTAACAATAACCCTGTATATGAGATAGCAAAAGAGACACTGATGTATAGAAAAATCTTTTGGACTCTGTGGGAAAGGGAGAGGGTGGGATGATTTGGGAGAATGACATGGAAATATGTATAATATCATATATAAAATGAGTTGCAGGTCCAGGTTTGATGCACGATACTGGATTAAAACAAACAAATAAAACATTGAATCTTAATGGCATTAGCCAACCACAAGGTCTGAGCATCTTATATGCCTGATAAGTTGGCTTCATTGTAGGAAACATTGATATAGGGAAACCTAATGGTAAACCTTAGTTAAATTCAGTTCAGTTCAGTTGCTCAGTCGTGTCCAACTCTTTGCAACCCCATGGTCAGCAGCACGCCAGGCCTCTCTGATCATCACCAACTTTCGGAGTTTACCCAAACTCCTGTCCATTGAGTCAGTGATGCCATCGAACCATCTCATACTCTATTGTCCCTTTCTCCTCCTGCCCTCAATCTTTCCAACATCAGGGTCTTTTCAAATGAGTCAGCTCTTCTCATCAGGTGCCCTAAGTATTGGTGTTTCAGCTTCAGCATCAGTCCCTCCAATGAACAATCAGGACTGATTTCCTTTAGGGCAGACTGGTTGGATCTCCTTGCAGTCCAAGAGACTCTTAAGAGTCTTCTTTAACACCACAGTTCAAAAGCATCAATTTTTGGTGCTCATCTTTCTTTGTAGTCCAAATCTCACATGCATACATGACTATGGGAAAAACCATAGGCTTAGCTAAATGGACTTTTGTTGGCAAAATAATGTATCTGCTATTTAATATGCTTTCTAGGTTGGTCATAAATTTTCTTTCAAGGAGTCAGTGTCTTTTAATTTCATGGGTGCAGTCACCATCTGCAGTGACTGTTCAGATCAGATCAGATCAGACTGAACGGACAAGTTCAGTCATGTCCGATTCTTTGTGACCCCATGAATGGCAGCACGCCAGGCCTCCCTGTCCATCACCAGCTCCCGGAGTTCACCCAGACTCACGTCCATCGAGTCAGTGATGCCATCCAGCCATCTCATTCTCTGTCGTCCCCTTGTCCTTCTGCCCCCAATCCCTCCCAGCATCAGAATCTTTGTGGAGCCTCACCAAAAAAAAAAAAAAAAAAAAGTCTATAACTGCCTCTATTGTTTATCCATCTGTTGGCCATGAAGTGATGGAATCAGATTCCATAATCTTTGTTTTCTGAATGTTAAGCATTAAACCAACTTTTGCACGCTCCTCTTTCACTTCCATCAACAGGCTTTTTAGTTTTTCACTTTTTGCCATAAGGGTGGTGTCATCTGCATATCTGAGGTAATTGATATTTCCCCTGGCAATCTTGATTCCAGCTTGTGCTTCATCCATCCCAGCATTTCTCATGAGGTAATCTGCATATAAGTTAATAAGCAGGATGACAATATACAGCCTTGACATACTCCTTTTCTTATTTGGAACCGCTCTGTTGTTCCATGTCCAGTTCTAACTGCTGCTTCCTGACCTGCATAGAGATTTCTCAAGAGGTGGGTCAGGTGGTCTGGTATTCCCATCTCTTTCAGAATTTTCCACAGTTTATTGTGATCTACACAGTCCAAGGCTTTGGCATAGTCAATAAAGCAGAAATAGATGTTTTCTAAGGAACTCTCTGTCTAGTTAAGGCTACTGTTTTTCCAGTGGTCACATATGGATATGAGAGCTGGACTGTGAAGAAAGCTTAGCACTGAAGAATTGATGCTTTTGAATTGTGGTGTTGAAGAAGACTTTGAGAGTCCCTTGGACTGCAAGGAGATCCAGCCAGTCCCTTCTAAAGGAGATCAGTCCTGGGTGTTCATTGGAAGGACTGATCCTAAAGCTGAAACTCCAACACTTAGGCCACCTCATGTGACTAGTTGACTCATTTGGAAAAGACTTTGATGCTGGGAGGGATTTGGGGCAGAAGGAGAAGGGGACTACGGAGGATGAGATGGCTGGATGGCATCACTGACTCGATGGACATGAATTTGGGTGAACTCCGGGAGTTGGTGATGGACAGGGAGGCCTGGTGTGCTGCAATTCATGGGGTCACAAAGAGTCAGACACGACCGAGCGACTGAACTGAACATTCTTTGGGGAACACAAATCAATACATTATGCTGTGTGGACATTAAATATATTAATGTAGTCTGTGTACTTTCTATTGCTTCCTCTTCAAGTGAACACTTTTCTCCTAATGCTCTCTCTAACATATTGTTTGTTCCATCCACTGTGTTTATCATTTGACACAATAATTTTCTTATCTATGAGAAGAAAGTGGGGCTATATGATATTCATATCTGTAATTATTTTTTAAACATACAAAACACAGTTATTCCAAGTGTTTTAATGTCTCTGTCTGCAGTTTCTAAAATATATGCCTCTTCTGGGGCATTTTGAATTCTCAAGGAAATTTTATTTATTTATTTATTTTTAACCTTAATGAGGTTAAATATCTGTTTAATGTGGTTAGGGACTAATTCCATATATTTCTTATCAACTGGCTGCACATGTCTTTTAAGCAGTTCTTAATAGAGTGAATGGCCACTTCTACATCTGTGTTATAAACTGTTGGCTCATGTATTTTTCACACTTTTCTATATCATGTTTCAGGTTCTTTGTCATAAAAATTTTAAGAGTCTTTTTTTGGGGGGTTCTTTATGATATGCTTTGTTCTGCCTCTTAAAATTTTAAACAGTGTGATGCATCCTGGGTGAATTAGCAACCAATGGACACCAGGAAATGAGCACTTCATAGGAAACCCAGGAAGTCCCACTAAGCCAACAAACTGTGTCCTCAGTGGTTCACTTCAGGCTGGCTCACCCTGCTTGTCAATTAGGGACCCAGGGACTGTGGTGAAGCCCACAATTCATTCCTCTTTCCAAAAGAACTAACAACCTCTTTGAGATATCTTAGGAACGAGATGGACAGGACATGATTACTCAGTGTCTCCTCAAAGATGCTGGAAACTTGTGGTAGCTATTCATGGAAATGAATTCCATCATGGTCTAAAAAGTGAGGTAAGCTCCAAAGGAGGTGTCAGCAGGGAAACAAGATGAGGAAAGAGATTTGTGTGGGTACATGTGGAGAATACTGCCGGGGTCCAGCCCCGGCTGATCCAGGGTATTCGAAGGGGAGATGGAGTAGGCGACCTATTTATTTATTTATTTATTTATTCAGAGGTATAAGAGTAATAGAATGAGGATAGCTCAGTAGGAAAATTCAGTGGAGAAAAGAAGCTGAGTAGCTTGGTTTATGCAGAAGACCAATAAAACTTCAAGACAAGAAGTTTGCACCACTTACGTAGGCCACAGGCACCCTCTCTAATAGCGGAAGGTGCCCCACCTTAGACACCTTCTCGAGTGGGTCTTAGAAGCCCAGGCATAATTAGTAAGCATGGTGGGTTCCGCGTTCCAGATGGAGACTCAGCTAGAAGGTAAAGGGAAGAATGACATGGGGAGACCAAGCGTTGGTGAGCAAGGCCCGTAGCTTTATTTTCAACAGGGGCTTTTATACCCTAAGTTACACATAGAGGATAATAGGGGATGCAAAGTCAGTAGACTTTGATGCTTATCAAAAACCAGAGTTTCTTGCAAATTTATCGTATACAAATGGTTTAGGTGATTTACATCATCTTCTGGCCAGAATGCCTATTAACATTTTATGACTCTTGACAAGGACTTATCAACAAACACTTATTTTCTCTAAGGTTTGGCGCCATCTTCCGAAGATAAGATTACATTTCTATAGGGCGGATGTGAAATGGGTTTACAAAGGAAAGAATTTATTACCTTAAGGGTCTAAAGTTACTAACACCAAGGCCACTACTTATTTTTTCTATGTACCAACTATAGTAATTAATACACATTCAAGGATACAATTCAGAGGATGTGAAAACTTGGCAACAAACATTGGCTCATCAATGAAATCTTTTACTAGTTTTATTCTAACAGTTTCTAACTCTCTGAGAGGCTCTAAGCTATTTGAATATCTTAAGCTTCCCGTGCCTCTCAAGGCTGGGAGACTGTAAACAATCGTATGCATAGCTGTAGGTGTCCGGGTAAACTTGTCAGACGAGTAAGAGAGCCATCTGAGGGGTTTGGATTTAAACACTCCTAATTGCCCAGGAACTTTATTAATTGGAGCTGTAAGTTAACTCTTTGACAGAGAGAGCGAGATGGTGGTGGGGGACAGCCCCCAGTAAAGTCAGAGGTGAGAGTACAAACCAATAAAGTAGGCAGACTCTGGTTTTTTGGGGGCTAGATGCTCAAGAATATCCGGGGGCACTCCTGAGGCTCGATCCCGCCTTTGCGTATGCCAAGCCTCCTTCCTCATGACCTTTGTCACGAGTGGAATGTCTCTCGCCAGCTCCTGGCATCTCCCCCTTTTTTATTTCTTAAAACAGCCAGATGTAGCTCAGTCGCGAGCCTCTGAATGTTCTGCCGAAGAATCCTGACAATACAAGGAAGAATGATTATGAAAAGAAGAATTAAAACAGCCACCGTAGCATAGCCAAGGAAGGTAGACGGAATATTTTTTCCTGAAATGTAGTTAGATAAGGTATGGAAGAAATCATTTGCTGTTCCAGCAGCAGTAAAATCTAATCGGGAGTGTTCCATGGTTGCTATTTGATTGTGAAGTTTCCCTAAGTCTAAACCAATGTCAGAGATGTTCCAGATACCTGAAATATGGTTCTTAATCTTTTCCCATTCAAAATCTGTCTCATTTACTTTCAGGGGTGTTACACATATCCACCGATAGTCAGCATGACAGGACAATGCCATTTTCACCTTTAAAGCCTGCAATTCAGTCCCAATATGTATTACTGCTTCCTCTAGGGCGTCTACCCTCATTTCTAATTTCCTGTCTATAGCTTCCTGTGTTGCCAATGCTGGAGAAACATTTTTGGACATAGAATCAACATATTGAGCAGTATGTACTTGTTGAGTCAATGATATTGCTGCCACAGTAACAGAAGTGATTGCACTTATCAAAGCTGCTATTCCCAAGATAAGTAAGCCCACAAACCATCGTGTTCGCATTAAATCCTGTAGTTGTTGTAATACAGCCAAACCATAATTATCATACCAATAAGAATGTACAGACACAGGTATCATGAGATAGGGTGGGCGTTTCAACAAAACAAAAGAACAAACATTATATTGGGGGGGGTCAAACAAGATGAAAGCATACATTGTTCACAACACCACCACCACAAAGGAGCAAACATTAAACAAGATGAGCCAGGAAGCAGCTGCAGGCGTCAGCCCGGGGGAGCAGTGTCCCCAGCAGCAGGAGGCATAACGCAAGCTGCAGGCCATGCGCCGCGGCATCTACGGCGGGTGGAGGGGCGGGGTTCCCAGACTCAGGCTAGCCGCCGCTTGGGCTTGGGGCATTCCCCTCTTGCCGGCGGGGCTGCTCTGGTCTGGACGGCACTCCGCGGGCGCACTTTTTTCTCTGGCCCTCACTCGCCGCACAGACTTCTTTGCTCTAGGTCACGGGGTGCAGCGAGGAGGGTGCGGGGCGCTGCTGGCAGCGTGGAGGCGAGAGCTGGCTGGGGGAGGGGGAGTGAGCGAGTGCGCGCGCCGCGAACCTGGTCTTTGGGGAATGTGCCATGACAAATTTGTCTGAGATCCAAATCGGAGAATCTGCATTCTGTAGAAATATACAAGCATACCCTCTCCCACAAGTTAGCAACACATCTGGCCTTTTTTACTCTCCAGTAAGGAGGTCTTTTTACTTGACCAGGGGCCGAGTCGTAGCCTGTAATTCAGGCATCTAGTGTCTCATCATTGTAGTCTGCCCCTGTGTGTTTACATTTAAGTGATTAATTACAATTTGGACATAACTATTTGTCTAGCTGTTTTTTTAGATATGAAATTTATACCTTAAACCAGCTGCATTTTGATGGTGAATTTTGTGAGAATTTTTGGCCTTATCAATCTTTTTATGTAAGTTTAAAACAATTACTTTAGTCAATGCATCTGCCAAAGCATTTCCTTCATGTAAAGGGCCGGGCAAGTTGGAATGGGCTCTATGTCCCACAAAATATTTTTTTATCTCTGTGTTTAATCTCTTTCTGTAAATCAGATAACAAGGAGAAGATAGTAGTTTTATTTTTTGGAATATTAGCAGTTTCAATATGAGGAAATAACCCTACAATATATGGGGAGTCAGTCAAAAGATTAAAGGTGTGGTCTCCTAAATGTTGAAGAGTCTAAATAACTGCTTGTAACTCAGTCTTGACATTTTATTCCCTTGAATTAAAAGATCTTTTAAAGGCCTTGGAGCTGTAACTTCCTGCACCCAAAAGGCTAGATCACTAGATTCAAATGTTTTGTGGCTCTTAGCTTGAGAAATCAAGTTTTTTTCTTGTCTGATAATAAGGTAAAAGCAAAAGCTATGTTACTCTTTGACCTTTATTAATTTATACAGTTTTGGTAGGCGGTGAGATCAAGACTTTAATCTCTCAATATAATCAGAATCTACTACGCCATGCACCACCGAAATTTCTTTTCTTTTTCTTTTTTTTGAAAAGAAAGCAAGCTATGCCCCAGGACAAATCTTACAATGTCCTCGGGTAGGGGGCCAGCCACTCCCGTTGGTATTGGAGTAAGCGACACTTCAGGGGTTAATATTGTTGCTAAATCCCCTTGCCATTTCGCTTTTCTCCTAGCCTGGGTGAGACCCCTCTGAGGGAGTTTTCTCCAAGAAGCACGCTCTGCATATTGTGTACTAAAAGCGCCTTTGTTTAAAAAACTTTTTATCTTCCTCAGGCTTAGGCAACGCTTTGAGAGGCTTTGGGCGCAAAGCGGGGAATTCCTGGGCCCTGGGAGGCACAAACGGAGGCGGTGGCAATCGCCTTAAATCAGAAAGTGGTGGATAAGTTTTTTAAAGGTTTGCGCAGAGGGGGAGGGAGCTCGCCAGGGCGCTCAGCCGCTGTGTCCTGTAAGCCCTCTCCTTCCTAGGGAGGTAGAGCACTTTCTCCCTCCTTTTTTTTTTTTTTTTTTTTAATAGCAGAAATTAAAGTGGAGACTCACCACCATCAACCGCTATAGCCTCCCCCATAGGCTATTTAACAGCCTCATGACGGAGGTCCAGGACATTTTTAACCATATTCCACAGGTTTAACTACAGTTTCGACCTCATTTTCCTCTTTAAAGGTTACTTTCTTAGATTCAGGGGCAGGTTTAGCTACAGCATTTTCTTCACTATCCCCTTTAAGATGTACTTTTTCTGAATCGGGGGCAGGGTCTAAGACATCTCTAATGATGTTCCATAAGGAAAAAGCGTCATTAGGGACATTTTCTGAGCCATGTTCGGCATGATAAGTTTTTAGCTGTTTTCCTACTTTTTCCCAGACATCTAAGTTAACAGAGCCTTCGTCTGGGAACCAGGGACAGTGCTCTTGTGCGAATGAAAAAAATGATTGAATGGCAGATTTTTAACTTTGATTCCTCTTTTATTTAATAACTGTAAGATTACTCCTATAAAGAGCTGTCTTTCATTTGATTCAGTGTTACCCATGTCAGAAAATTAAGTATAGTAAAAGATTTTGCTTTTAGCTATTAAAAGATCAGGCTCTTCTTTGGCCTTTTAACTTCAGAAACTGTTTTCTCTCTCTCAGTCTATCACTTTAACACTTTCAACACTTCCCACTCCTCACGCCCTGTCTATCCTACAGGGGGGTCCACGGCACTCTTGAGTGGGGTCCTACCCGTCCCGAACACTGGAAGAAAAATAGGGCTGATGACCCAGATTGTTCCGGGGGAGGAACAGTAGGCTGATGACCCAAACTGTTCCGAAGGAGGAGCAGTAGGGCTGATGACCCAAACTGCTCCGTGGGGGAACAAGAGGGCTGATGACCCAGTTGTTCCGAGAACGGGGGAGCAATAGGGCTGATGACCGTAATTGCTTTGGGGAGCTTACCTTCGAAAAACCTGTCTCGGGCGCCACCTGCCGAGGTCCAGCCCCAGCTGATCCAGTGTATTCGAAGGAGAGAAGGCTAGGCGACCTATTCAAATGTTAATTAGAGATAATAAAGAGTAATAGAATGAGGATAGCTCAGTAGGAAAATTCAGTGGAGAAAAGAAGCTGAGTAGCTTGGTTTATGCGGAAGACCAATAAAACTTTAAGACAAGAAGTTTGCACCACTTACGTAGGCCGCAGGCGCCCTCTCGAATAGCGGAAGGTGCCCCACCTTAGACACCTTCTCGAGTGGGTCTTAGAAGCCCAGGCATAATTAGTAAGCATGGTGGGTTCCGCGTTCCAGATGGAGACTCAGCTAGAAGGTAAAGGGAAGAATGACATGGGGAGACCAAGCGTTGGTGAGCAAGGCCCGTAGCTTTATTTTCAACAGGGGCTTTTATACCCTAAGTTACACATAGAGGATAATAGGGGATGCAAAGTCAGTTGTCTTTGATGCTTATCAAAAACCAGAGTTTCTTGCAAATTTATCATATACAAATGGTTTAGGTGATTTACATCATCTTCTGGCCAGAATGCCTATTAACATTTTATGACTCTTGACAAGGACTTATCAACAAACACTTATTTTCTCTAAGGTTTGGTGCCATCTTCCGAAGATAAGATTACATTTCTATAGGGCGGATGTGAAATGGGTTTACAAAGGAAAGAATTTATTACCTTAAGGGTCTAAAGTTACTAACACCAAGGCCACTACTTATTTTTTCTATGTACCAACTATAGTAATTAATACACATTCAAGGATACAATTCAGAGGATGTGAAAACTTGGTAACAAACATTGGCTCATCAATGAAATCTTTTACTAGTTTTATTCTAACAGTTTCTAACTCTCTGAGAGGCTCTAA
>CADEAB010000068.1:14903535-14934490 GCA_902825105.1 Syncerus caffer | reverse complement strand
CTGGATAACTAGACAGCTACATGTTAAAGAATGAAATTAGAGCATTTTCTATCACTGTATACAAAGTAAACTTAAAATGGGTTAAATACCTACATGTAAGTTCAATATGCAGAATATTCTTTGACATAAATCACAGCAATATTTTTAGATCCATCTCCTACAATATAATACTTAAATAAAATAAAAAATTAACAAGTAAGACTTAATTAAACTTAAAAGCTTTTGTACAGCAAACCTACTGAATGGGAGAATATATTTGCAAATGACACTACAAACAAGAGATTAACTTCCAAAATACACAAAGAGTTCATACAACTTAATATCAAAAAAACAAACAATCCAATCCTAAAATAGGAATATCTAATAGCCATTCTCCAAAGAAGACATACAGATGGCCAAAAGGCACATGAAAATATGTTTAATATCACTAGATAAATGCAAATCAAAACTACAATGAGGTATCACTTCACACCAGTCAGAATGGCCATCATTAAAAGTCTACAAGTAATAAATACAGGAAAGGGTGTGGATAAAGAAGAATCCTCTTACACTGTTGGTGGAAATGTAAATTGCTGCAGCCACTGTGGAGAACAGTATGGAGGCTCCTCAAAAAATAACTGAAAATAGAATCTCCATATGATCCAGCAAACTCACCTGGGAATATATCTGTAGGAAATGCCAATTTGAAAAAAATACATGCACCCCAATATTCATAGCAAGACTATTACAATAGCTGAGACATGTAAGCAATCTAAATGTCCACCAACAGAAGAATGGATAAAGATGTGGTATGTATATATACAATGAAATATTTTTTCAGCCACAAAAAAAATGAAATAATGCCTTTTGCAGCAACATGGACAGAACTAGAGATAATCATATTAAGTGAAGCCAGAGATAGAAAGGCAAATATCCTATGATATCACTTATTTATGGAATCTAAAAAAAAAAAAAATGAAGTTATTTACAAAATAAGACTCACAGACATTGAAAACAAACTTATGGTTACCAAAGGAAATAGCCAAGAGAGGGAGGAGAAAAGCTAGAATTGGGGGATTAAAGTATATACTCTACTATATACAAAATAAACAATAAGGATACACTGTATAGCACAGGATACTATATTTAATATCTTATAATAACCTATACTGGAAAAAATATGAAGAATGAAAAAGAATATATATATATATATATATGAAAAAGAATATATAAATGAATCACTTTGCTATATATCTGAAACTAACACATCATTGTAAATTAACTCTAATTAAATTAAAAATGATTAAAAAAAACTGTTGTTGAGGCTGAGGGGAAAAAAACACTCATATATTTCAGGTAGCAGTAGAAATTTTAAAACCCTTTAAGGGACATTTTGCATTATCCAGTAAATATACATATTGACTTAGCTTCTGATCCCCATCTAGAAATTTACCATGAAGATGAACAGGAAGGTCACAGGATGTGTATTTACTTTCCTAGGTTAGGGAATTTTTCAGCTGTTATATTTTCAAAAATATTCTCTTCCCCTTTTATCTCTCTTTTCTCTTTCTGCTACTGCTGCTGCTGCTGCTAAGTTGCTTCAGTCGCGTCCGACTCTGTGCAAACCCATAGACGGCAGCCCTAGACTCCTATAATAAAAATACTGCTAATCTTGATGTTGTCCAAGAATTTTCTTAACCTGTCCTCATTTTTAAAATTCTTTTTTTTTCTATTCATCTTAAGTGATTTGCAGTATTCTTCTTTCATACCCCTAATCCATTCCTCTGTATCATCTCATGTACTGTATTCTTTTCTAGGATGTGTTTCATTTAAATTGTTGTGCTTTTCATCTCTGTTTTATTCTTCTTTGTGTTTTTTACTTTGTTAAAAATGTGTAACTTCTCACTGTTCCTCCAGTCTTCACCAAATTCTTTAAGCATCTTTGTGATCATTGCCTTGAAATCTTTATCAGGTATACTGCGCATATCCCTACTTCACTTAGTTTTTCCTCTGGGGTTTATCATGTTTCTTTTCAGTTTTGTTTTCTGGCCATTAACTCATTGATAACTGAACTTCAAGTAAAGATTGCTGGACTTAAAATTTTTAGATCTGATAGACATTATCTGCAAAGAAACTGTTGTGAGTAGCAGTTTGGCAGAATTCTTAAGTTAGATTATCTTTCAGTATATGAATGTGGTTTTTATATGAGCATTGTGCTGTGCTAAGATGCTTGTCTGACTCTTTGTGACCTCATGGATTGTAATCTTCCAGGCACCTGTGTCCATGGGATTTCCTAGGCAAGAATACTTGAGTTGCCATTTCCTTCTCCAGGGGATCTTCCCAACATAGGGCTTGAACTGGCATCCCTTGGGTCTCCTGGACTGGCAACTGTGTTCTTTACCAGCTGAATTAAGGTGTGTGTGTATTTACACACACACACACACACACACACACACACACACACACACATATATATATACATATATATATATATGCACATAATGCTATTGTACTCTTAATAGACTGAGGTGTATATATTATAAGCATAACTTGTATATTCACATAGAAACTGAAAAATTTGTGTAATATACAAATTTGTGTGATATTGATTTTTGTGGTATTTCCTTTATTGTAAAAAATATCTTTTTGTTATTTTTCTGGATTCAAACTTCCAATGTATCCGAGAGACAGTTTAATTGAAATCATGCAGTATGTAGCCTTTTAATATTGGCTTCTTTCATGTAGTAACAGACATTAAAGTTTTCTCCATATCTTTTCATGATTTGATAGTCCATTTCTTTTTAACTTAAACAATATTCCACTGTCTGGATATTCCATTGTATCCAGTCAATTCAAAGGCCAAGTTTTGGCATTTAGGAATTAAGTTGCTATAAATTTGCAGGGTTTTGTGTGGATATAGGTTTTCAGGTCCTTTGGTTAAATACTATTGACCAGTTCATGGAAATGTTCAATTGTATGACAAGAATACGTTTCATTTTGTAAGAAACTGCCAGACTATATTCCAAAGTAGCTGTACCATTTTCCATTTCCACCAGCAATGAAGAACAGTTCCTGTTGCTTCATATGCTTTGCAGTATCTATTAATTTTTGAATAATAAAATATTTTATTATTCACATGGTTTCCTGTGGATATTTATTTTCTAAAACTGATTCTTATTTAGAGTTAATTTGCAAAAATATTTAGTATAGTGTTATAAATAAGGATAGACTTGTCAATTTTTCAAAAGTGTGAATTACCCAGTGTCATTTGCACTACTTAGTAGAACCAAAGAACACATTATGAATCAATCTATATTCAAATTTACAGCATTCCCAAATATGAAATATTCATGTTTCAAACAAACATTGTTTGGGTAGACCAAGCTATTAATACATTATCTCTTTTAGATTGGCAATAAGACTTCTATGTGGCAATAAGACTTCCATGTTCCAGTAACTCTGCACATGAATTGATAAATATAAATATATTAATGTGAAATCTGAGTGATTGTGTGCAGTTAGAGTTCCAGCTGTATTAAATAAATAAATTTCGATATGTGATTAGAAGTCCAATTAATTTTTCAAACTATGCTGCTTATGCTATCATTCAGTTTATTTTTATTAGTACCATAATCTCTGATTAATTATTTATGTATTTTCCCTTCTCTGTTCCCATAATAGTACGATGATATGGATTTCTTGTGTTAATCTATGACATTATTATATTTTCTCATATGACATCCTAAACTGATTTTCTATTTATTAGATTGAGAAGGCAAAAATGAAAAGTTTGTGGTTTACATCTGGAAACTTCTGAGCTTTTCTAACATAGACCAATTTTCTTCAAAATTAAAGTATTTGAAATAACAAGAGCTATTTACAAAGACCATTGTGGGAGTTCCTTTAAGACATGAACAAATACTACTTGCAGAGGATAAACATATATGCATTTCTTATAATTAGAGAATGATTAGGTTTATCTTTCTATAGCTTTATAATTAAGAAAACTGCTTTCACTTCTGTAAATGAAATGGTTTGGTTTTCAGGCCATTGATGCATTTATAGCTGTATTTCAAGGAACAATTACTGGATTTAAAATTGTTAAATTTGATAGACTCATTATCTGCTAAGAAACTGTTGTGAGTAGCAGTTTGACAGAGTCCTTAAGTTAGATTATCTTTCAGTATGTGAATGTGGTTATTATATGAGCATAAACTTTTATTAACTTCAAAATTTAAACACCATTATAGTTGCCACGTTTAAAATATAAGATACTATGCCAGGGTCCAGCCCTAGCAGGATCCAGGGGTACCCTCAGGATGATGGTATAGGTGAAAGGATAGCAAAGAGAAGAACAGAGGCTTGATCTTCCTTGGTTTACACAGAAAGCCAATAAAGCTCCTGTGTTCCAAGGAGTCCTTCTGAAGGAAGAGCAGAGAGAGAAAAAGAGAAAAGGAAAAAAGAATGACATGGGGAGACCAAGCTTCGGTAAGCAAGGCCCATAACTTTATTTTCAAAAGGAACTTTTATACCTTGACTTGTACATAGAAGGAAATGAAAGATGCAAAGTCATACAGAGTCAGCCCAAACATTACATCTGTTTTGTCTTTATCGAAACCAGGATTTTTTCTGCATACCTTTCCCATAAACAATGCTGTGTACATTATCTTCTGGCCTTGGAGGCCTGTGGACATTTTATGACCCTTTTTTGATAAAGGCTACTCAACCAGAAAACTTATTTTCCCTTGAAGGGTTTTTTCTTTATATTTCTAATCTATGTCAGCCTCAGAAAGTGCTGAACAGAGTTACATTCTCATGGAGCAAAGGTGCAGTAAGGTACAACAAAGAAAGAACCAATTAGCTCAAAGGTCTAATGTGGTTAATTCCAAGGCTACTACTTGTTTTTCTTACATTCCAACTATGTTAACCAGTGCACTCCCAGGTGCACAATGGATAAGGGATATTGGAACTTGGCAGCAAGCATTGGCTCAAAAATGAAATCCTACCTCAACACTACTCTAATAGTTTTTAACTCTTCGAAAGGCTCTATATTTTTAGAATGTTTTAGACTTCCTATGTCTCTCACGGTTGGGAGGCTGTGAACAATCACAGGCGTAGCTGCAAGAGTCTAGATAAACCTGTCGGGCAAGCTAGAAAGCCATCAGAGGATTTTGAATTGAAACACTCCTATCATGCCCAGAAAATCACTGGGCTCCAAAATCACTGCAGATGGTGACTGCAGCCATGAAATTAAAAGACTCTTACTCCTTGGAAGGAAAGTTATGACCATCCTAGATAGCATATTCAAAAGCAGAGACATTATTTTGCCAACAAAGGTTCATCTAGTCAAGGCTATGGTTTTTCCTGTGGTAATGTATGAATATAAGAGTTGGACTGTGAAGAAGGCTGAGCACCGAAGAATTGATGCTTTTGAACTGTGGTGTTGCAGAAGACTCTTGAGAGTCCCTTGGACTGCAAGGAGATCCACGGAGTCCATTGTGAAGGAGATCAGCCCTGGGATTTCTTTGGAAGGAATGATGCTAAAGCTGAAACTCCAGTACTTTGGCCACCTCATGCGGAGAGTTGACTCATTGGAAAAGACTCTGATGCTGGGAGGGATTGGGGGAAGGAGGAGAAGGGGATGACAGAGGATGAGATGGCTGGATGGTATCACTGACTCGATGGATGTGAGTCTGAGTGAACTCTGGGAATTGGTGATGGACAGGGAGGCCTGGCGTGCTGCAATTCATGGGGTCACAAAGAGTCGGACACTACTGAGCAACTGATCTGATCTTTCATGCCCAGGAGACTTATTAACTAAAGCCCTAAGTTGACTTTTTTCCAGAGAAAGGTGGTCGGGGATAGCCCCCTGTTAATGTCAGAAGAGTTGGTGAAAGGCACAAAATAGTAAGACAGACAGATTCTGGTTTTGGGGTAGATGCTTGAGCAGATCCAGGGGGTCCCTTGAGTTCTGATCTGCCTTGCTTGTCAGATCTCTTCCACATGACCTTGTCATGGGTGGGATTTCCCATGGTGGCTCCCGGCAATAGTATAGGGAAAGCAGGCATACTTAGCCTTTCTTATTTGTTTGCTGAAAATATTATCATATTCTTTATAGTTTTGAAAGGATTATATTTAATGTTTTTAATGTGACAAGCACATTGGGAAATAAATGATAGACTATTATTATTATCCTAAATATCAAGATCATCATTGTGGATTATGTTTTTAGGCACTGCACTGACTATAAAGAATTTGGATTTTATTATAAAGCAAGGAAGATTTCTAGATCAGTGAATGTTTATCCCTGTTAATATATATGTATATTATATACACATATATATATGCATATATACATATTATATACATATATACTAACAGGGATAAGCATTCACAGATCTGGAGTGGGTAATCTATCCCTTCTCCAGCGGATCTTCCTGACCCAGAAATCGAACCAGGTTTTCCTGCATTGCAAGAGGATTCTTTACCACTGAGCTATCAGGGAAGCCCAATATTATATAATAATAGTTATATAATATATAATATTATATATATATATATATATATATATATATATATATATATAGTATGTATATTACAATATATATGGACTTCCCTGGTGGCTCAGACGGTAAAGCATCTGTCTACTATGCGGGAGACCTGGGTTCAATCCCTGGGTTGGGAAGATCCCTTGGAGAAGGAAATGGCAATCCACTCCAGTACTATTGCCAGGAAAATCCCATGGACAGAGGAGCCTGGTAGGCTACAGTCCATGGGGTCGCAAAGAGTCAGACACAACTGAGCAACTTCAAGTTCACATTCATGTTACAATATATATATACCGTGTTACTATCTAACCATCTCATCCTCTGCTGCCCCCTTCTCCATTTGCCTTTAATCTTTCCCAGCATCAGGGTCCTTTTCAATGAGTTGGATCTTCACATCAGGCTGCCAGACTATTAAGGCTTCATTATCAGTCCTTCCAATGAATATGTAGGGTTGATTTCCTTTAGGATTGACTGGTTTGATCTCGAGCTCCTTGCAGTTCAAGGGACTCTCAAGAGTCTTCTCTAACATTACAGTTTGAAAGCAGCAATATTTAACTGTTCAGCTTTCTTTATAGTCCAACTCTCATATATGTACATAACTGCTGGAAAAATCATAGCTTTGACTATATGGAAGCAGTGACAGATTTTATATTCTTGGGCTCCAAAATCACTGCAGATGGTGTCTTCCACCATGAAATTAAAAGACACTTGCTCCTTGGAAGAAAAGCTATGACCAACCTAGACAGCATATTAAAGGCAGAGACTTTACTTTGCTGACAAAAGTCCATCTAGTCAAAGCTATGGTTTTTCCAGTAGTCATGTATGGATGTGAGAGTTGGACTATAAAGAAAGCTGAGTGCCAAATAATTGATGCTTTTTGAACTGTGGTGTTGGAGAAGACTCTAGAGAGTCTCTTGGACTGCAAGGAGATCCGACCAGTTCTTCCTAAAGGAAATCAGTACTGAATATCATTGGAAGGACTGATGCTGAAGTTGAAGCTCCAATACTTTGGCCACCTGATGCAAAGAATTGACTCATTGGAAAAGACCCTGATGCTGGGAAAGATTGAAGGCAGGAGGAGAAAGGGACGATGGAAGATGAGATGGTTGGATGGTATCACAGACTCGATGGACATGAGTTTGAACAAGTCTGGAGTTGGTGATGGACAGGGAAGCCTAGGATGTTACAATCTATGGGGGTCGCAATGAGTTGGACATGACTGAGTGACTGAACTGAACTACGTGGAACTTTGTCGACAAGGAGATGTCTCTACTTTCTAATATGCTGTCTAGATTTGTCAATGCTTTCCTTCCAAGGAGCAAGAGTCTTTTAAGCTCATGGCTGCAGTCTACATTTGCAGTGAATTTGGAGCCCAGGAAGGTAAAATCTGTTATTGCTTCCCCTTTTTCCCCATCTCTTCACCGTGAAGTGATGGGACTAGATGCCATGATCATGACAAATGTTTTTCCATTTAGCAGATATTCAGAGCAGTAATGACAGCTCGTCAAGGCTTCCACAGACGGGCATGTTCAAGCCTGATATTGTGCTTTGGACATTATAAATGGAGTGAAGGAGATAGCTTCCCTGAAGACCTGTTTGTAATGTGCCACCCATCACACCTTTTTCCTCTTTTGTCACCTGCAAACATTGTAAAACATCATAGTAAAAAAAAAAAAAAAAAAAAAAAACAGTTTAAACAAATATTGTAGACTTTGAAGGTCATAGATCTCTGTAAGGCTGAAGCCTTAATTCTATCAATAATACTGGAAGGTAGCCAGCAGGTGGCCGTGTTCCAATAAAACTTTATTTACAAAAACAGGTCATAGGCCAGATTTGGCAGGTTGTTATTTGTCTACCCCTGATTCAAATGGTGCTGTGCCCTGCATAAAGCTGATTTCACTAAACATTATGAAGAGTAACTGAGATAGCATCTAAGAAACTAAATTTTAAAAATATTTTCACAAATCAACCTATTCCTGTTGCAAGTCATTATTTTCATTTTTTTCTATTTAAAATTATAAGAAAATCTCAAAGCATATAATTAAATTAGAAATCCAGCAGCCACCATAAAATAATGTAAATTCCTTATTATGATGTTTGGGATTTAAGAAAATTAGAGGATATTTTTCTCACACCTTCTGCCCAAAGGTGAGGATACAGAATAGCTCTTATTGCTCACCTGCTTTAGGGCTTCACACAGAATCCACTTTGCTCTCAGTATGATTTAGGAGCAGGAAAACCCTGTGAAAAATTGTGAAATAATTGAATTTTTGATTTCATGCTATCCACTTTTCCTTTCTGCTCTTATTACCCCTTTTTATTGCATGAGTCTTTCCTCTTAGTACATGTTCCTATGTGACAACCAAACCCCAGATATCTGGAGGCATTCTGCCACTGCCTGGGAAACATCTCTTTCTGTATTCCTCTTCAGTGTCTTAAAGCTTTAATTTGCAATGCCAGTTTGTTGAGGTAAGTTTTCCAACAGGGTAATTAATGTAATAAATATATAATTTATGTTAGGTAGTTAGAATAGGAAAAAGGAGTCCAGAATGGCGGTGGCTAAAAGACAAGGAAGGGAAAAGCCCTTGAAAATAAAATAAAGGAAGGCCTGAGGATCAGAGTGAGGTAGAACAAACAGCACTCCTATCCAATTTACACAGGGCAGGCCCAGGGGGAGGGAAAAAAGCATATAAAAAGAGGAGTGAAAGGGCTGGGGCTCTCTCTTTTCTTCATGTCTTTTGGTTCACCATGCCCTCATGCCTCAAGGATGTAGCTTCCTTTTATTTTCTAAATAAAACTGAGCTGTAACACAGAGTTATAACACGTCTGTCCAAGAACTGAGAGCTGTAACATGGTCTGTCCAAGAGCTGAGACATACTCTGGCCAAGGGCTTTAACGTCCATCACTTCAAATTTTTGTTGTAATGAGACAGAACCAAGGAAATGACACACTCCCCTAACAATTTATTTGGATTTTAATAAGGGATTCCTTAAGTTTCAGTGTTTAATTGAGGAAATTAGTCTCTGTTCATTGGCTTTTATAGTACTGCAAAAAGAAGGCTGTGAAGGTGATTCCTCACAAACTACATAATTTTGCTAGTTACAGTATTTTATTTACATTTTGTGACAGTCCTATGAAGACAGTAGTTTGAAATCAGACAAATTCCCAAGATTCCTCTAAGTACTATTCCAGTTAACAAGTAGAGAAAGATATAGGATACTAATCTAAGATCATTTTATTTATAAATTAAATATTGTATTTTCTGGCCATTTTATAAATTGGCCATCATGTTTCAACTATTGGTCATTTGCATGAACTCTGTCTAGGTTCCTACTTGATTTACTTTGATTCCCATAAAAGTCTGTCTTTTTCATCAGTATGTTTCTGAAAGGACTTGTGAATGCCAGAGATAAGAAAAGAAGCAAAAGATAGATACTTTTCTCGAGCCTTCCAGGAAACCTAAAGGGAGACAGCCAGGAGAGGGCACTGACATCCATTCCTGTGTAATTTAGACTTGTGTAGAACATTTAGAAAGATAAATATCAGAATGGAAGACAAAAATTTGAGCAATTGCCAATGGAGAGAATAAGATTTCTGCATTTATATAAGAAAGACTGACCAATATAAGATTCAGAATCTGAGAATATGATCAGAAATTAAGTACAATGGTAATGGTAAGTGGCTATGGACTAGTGCTAAGCATTAATCACTTCTCTAGTTATTTCTAGTTGAGGGCTGAACACCACCCTAGTGAGAGACTGTTACTCTCACTTGCTGTGCTCTGCTACACCAGTAAATCTGGGAGACAAGGTGCTGAAGCAAGGACTATGACTTTATTCAGAGAAGATGGCAGACTTGCATCTCAAAATAAACCCAACTTGTCAGTGCCTGGATGCTGGGTTCTTTCATGGATTAGAGATTGGGGGAAGTAAGGAAACAAAGTAAAAATACCATTTAATTCTTGCAAATATCTCCTAGAATGGCAAGCATCAGGTATCGGGATGTGTTAGTTTCGCTTCCTTGCAGTCATTTCACAGGTAGGTGAGCTTAGGTTGTCTCCAGGAGGTAGGCCATTATGTATGCCTATAATAAGAGATTCCATGATGGCTCAGATGGTAGAGAGTCTGTCTGCAATGTGGGAGAACTGGGTTCGATCCATGGGTCGGGAAGATCCTCTGGAGATGGAAATGACAACCCATTCCAATATTCTTGCCTGGAATCCCATGGATGGAGGAGCCTGGCAGACTATAGTCCATGGAGTTGCAAAGAGTCGGACATGACTGAACAACTTTGCTGCTGATAATAATAAAAGCAGCAAGTTAAGGGTTACAGTCACAGAAGTAGATCCGGTATAAAGTCAAAATTAATCCTTTCCAGTTACAGGATGATTTTGTAGCTAATACCAATATGTCATTCTAGTTCTAACTCCATGTTATCTAATTCCTAGAACCAGTAAAATAATTAACCTATGATAGTGTAATACTTAATTTATATGTATTAATGATCCTTAAGTATCTACTGTATTATGTATGTATTAAAGATTCTTAAGTATCTGTTAGATCTGATAGACAGAGTGGCTGATGAACTATGGATGGAGATTTTGACATTATATAGAAGACAGGGATCAAGACCATCCCCAAGAAAAAGAAATGCAAAAAAGCAAAATGGCTGTCTGAGGAGGCCTTACAAATAGCTGTGAAAAGAAGAGAAGCGAAGAGCAGGGAGAAAAAGAAAGATATACCCATTTGAATGGAGATTTTGAAAGAATAGCAAGGAGATATAAAAATGCCTTCCTCAGTAATCAATGCAAGGAAATTAAAGGAAAATAATAGAATAGGAAAGACCAGAGATTTCTTCAAGAAAATGAGAGATACCAAGGGAACATTTCATGCTGAGATAGGCCCAATAAAGGACATAAATGGTATGGACCTAACAGAAGCAGAAGATATTAAGAAGAGGTGGCAAGAACACAAGAACTGTACAAAAAAGATCTTCATGACCCAGATAATCACAATGGTATGATCACTCACCTAGAGCCAGACATCCTGGAATGCGAAGTCAAGTGGGTCTTAGGAAGAATCACTATGAATAAAGCTGGTGGAGGTGATGGAATTCTAGCTGAGCTATTTCAAATCCTGAAAGATGATGCTGTGAAGGTGCTGCACTCAATATGTCAGCATATTTGGAAACCTCAGCAATGGCTACAAAAATGGAAAATTTGAGTTTTCATTCCAATCCCAAAGAAAGGCAATGGCAAAGAATGCTCAAACTACCACATAATTGCACTCATGTCACATGCCAGTAAAGTAATGCTCAAAATTCTTCAAGCCAGGCTTCAACAGTATATGCATTGTGAACTTCCAGATGTTCAAGCTGGTTTTAGAAAAGGCAGAGGAACCATAGATCAAATTGCCAACATCCATTGTATCATTGAAAAAGCAAGAGAATTCCAGAAAAACATTTATTTCTGCTTTATTGACTATGCCAAAGCCTTTGACTGTGTGGATCACCACAAACTGTGGAAAATTCTTAAAGAGATGGGAATACTAGACCACCTCTTGTGAAATCTGTATGCAGGTTAGGAAGCAACAGTTAGAACTCGACATGGAACAACAGACTACTTCCAAATAGGGAAAGGAGTACGTCAAGGCTGTATATTGTCACCCTGCTTATTTAACTTATATGCAGAGTACCTCATGCAAAATGCCAGGCTGGATGAAGCACAAGCTGAAATCAAGATTGCTAGGAGAAATATCAATAACCTCAGATATGCAGATGACACCACCCTTATGGCAGAAAGTGAAGAGGAACTAAAAAGCCTCTTGATGAAAGTGAAAGTGGAGAGTGAAATAGTTGGCTTAAAGCTCAACATTCAGAAGATAATTAAGATCATGGCATCTGGTCCCATCACTTCATGAAAAATAGATGGTGAAACAGTGGAAACCGTGACAGACTTTATTTTTTGGGCTCCAAAATCACTGCAGATGGTGACTGCAGCCATGAAATTAAAAGATGCTTACTTCTTGGAAGAAGTTATGACCAATCTAGACAGCATATTAAAAAGCAGAGGTATTACGATGCCAAAAAAGGCCTGTGTAATAAAGCCTTTGATTTTTCCAGTAGTCATGTATGGATGTGAGAGTTGGACTATAAAGAAAGCTGAGTGCCAAATAATTGATGCTTTTTGAACTGTGGTGTTGGAGAAGACTCTTGTGAGTCCCTTGGACTGCAAGGAGATCCAACCAGTCCATCCTAAAGGGAATCGGTCCTGAATATTCATTGGAAGGACTGATGCTGAAGCTGAAACTCCAATACTTTGGCCACCTGATGCAGAGAACTGACTCACTTGAAAAGACCATGATGGTGGGAAAGATTGAAGCTGGAAGGAGAAGGGAACGACAGAGGATGAGATGGTTGGATGGCATCACCAACTAAATGGACATGAGTTTGAGTAAACTCTGGGAGTTGGTGATGAACAGGGAGGCCTGACGTGCTGCTGTCCATGGTGTTGCAAACTGTCCGACACAACTGAGTGACTGAACTGAACTGAACTGAAGTATCTATTGACCACCTAAATCAAGTTACTGTGGTTCATGCTTAAAATGCATATTCTCACACACCATGAACACATTTGATATTCTGAATTAGAATCTATAGAGTTGTAACCTATAGAAAGTGCATTTAAACATGCATGTCAGGTGATTCTTATGCATATTAAATTTGGCAAATCATTGGCATAGCATTTCATGAAATCTTTAGAATTGCTATGTGAAATAAGCTATTATCCCCATTTTATAGATTAGAAGGTTAAAACTGAGAGGTAATATAAACTGTCATTTCATTATTGAGAACCAGTGCCAATATTTGAGCATAGGGCTGCCTACTAAGACAACCTAAAACACAGTGACATAATGAATGGTATGCAAATTGTACGCTACTTAGATGGCAAATGACAAAAGCATCTACTTCTTTAAATGTAAAAAGAAAGAGCATGGATTTTTAAAACCTAATTTAAACTTAATTGTTTGCATATTTTGTGTTTACATTTCACATTGGTATATTTATATTTTTAACAACTAATCCTTTTGTTAACCTAATGAATTTCAAGTTAAATATACCCAGTCAGGTATAATTAAATAAAGATTCTTAAAGCGATCCAATTGACAAAGCACTCTTGACTCAAAGGGACACATTTTCATACTTATAAAAGCAGGTCAGAGGTTGATTCTTTGATGTATATACATCCACAGAGAACAAAGCTTTTCATCTACTTCTATTATCCTTAAAATTTGTCAGGTGGAGCAGGATGATCAGTAATGCTTTGAAAAGATAGAGTTAGTCTTGGAGTCAGCCGCTTAGTGCAATTGCCAAAATGCAATCACAGCTGACAAAACAATATGGGTGGAAACAGATACTTCCTTGCTTTGATTGGATGGAATGCCAAGAGGCAGTTGCACACCTTAGCTAAAAATTGAACAGGCTCTACCACTTCCAATTTGTTCATGTTGATACTGGGCAAGTGACATTGGGCAAGAAATTTAGTATTCTAGGCAATGGGGTTGAAGGCATTTAACTGACAATCCTTTGGCGTCTTTAGAACAGAGGGCATGTGTTCATACCAGCAAATCTCCACTTTCCACATCACAGAAGGCAGAAGTTTCAAACAAGGGAATTATTTCCTTTGTACATGGCTCTATGAGTGATTTAGAGATACATTATAGTTATGCAAGACTGAAGTTTTTATATGAATTTTTTAAACTTCCTCTGCTGAAGTGAAGTAATAATTAATAATGCTTTTGATTTGGATAAATAAAATAATCTTTGATGAAGTCTTCTAGTTGGCTTGCACTCCTTTTGCTTGCTTTGTTTTCATTTTGGGGGGCTGCCAAGGAGATACTCTGTTTATATGCAACATCAACTTCTTACTGACAGGGGAGAATAAATAGGGAGAAAAGAGTTTTCAGTTAAGGCTAATGATCATTGACTGCAACACAAGCTCAAATTAAAACGATCTAGCAAAGAAGGGAAACAGTCCTTCAATATTACTAACCATCAGGCATGTAGATTTTTGTTCACATGAATACTAATTACAGAAGAGAGCTTTACTGTGGTCATAAAAGGGAATATAGCTGGATCATTTTCATGCAGTAGATACTTTGTAAACTAAACTATTTGTTTTTCCCTGTTTTCTTAATAATTACATAGCTTACTTAAAATATTAACTCTATAATATCTAATGTTTAATCTGTATTTCAGTAACTATTTTTCTCAGACTGAGCTTCTATTAGCATTCTTGTGGAGACATAGTTGATAGACAAAGTATGAATAGATAAAACTTAAAAGGTGACTATAAACAGACCAAGATATATATCCCATTGAACCAAAAGCTAAACATTACAAAATGTTAAAGCCACATTCTTTTCTTTATAATAGGGAGAGGCTACCTTCTCAATTATGGGGCTTTATATAAACGCACCTACTAATCTCTGTTTTTCAAGGTCTCTGTTTACAATCAGGAGAGCCTCCTGCAAGGTTCTGTATAATAAAAGTGCCTCATTCTACACAGAAGGCCTGACCAAGCTTACTTCCTGAGCTGGAGTTCAGGTTTACAGATTGAACACCAGTCAGTGTAGCTTCAAAACAATGGCTTAGACTAAATTCCCCTTGGCTGATAGATTGGCTTTTTTCTTAAACCACTATGCAGAAAAAAGGAATGAAATTTTGCTATTTGCAACAACATAGATGGACTTGGAGGGTATTATGCTTAGTGAAATAACTCAGATAAAGATAAATACTGTGTAGTATTATTTAGAAATTCACCAGATTTAAGTACTATATGAATTCATAAAAATATATTTCTCAAAGGCATTAACATAATTTATCATGCTGATTCAGAATGGTATTTTTTATGAGTTAGTATATTATGTATTTCCAATTGAGATTTTGACAGTTTTAGCTGATAATGACACTGACTCCAAGTCATTGTGTAAAGAAAGAAACTGCCCTTGCAAATTAAGGAATGCATTCATTTTGAAAAACAAAATGTATTTTATAAAATTTAATTTGTTATGAATATGCAGAAAGATACCTGGAATGTCTGATACTTTTTTCAGTTTGAATTTATTTTATAAGAGTAGATTTATTTAATAATTGCTGTCACTCTCCATAATTCACCTTAATCATATATCTCTCAAAATGTATCCCATTGTGATAAATGTATTTCCATATATTTATGGGTACAGTAAAATATTTTCTGTCATTACTAGCTTTCACTAAAAAGATAATTCCTGGTTGTGATGCACAGCAAATCTCTTCATCTTGTTTAAAGTGTGATGCCTTTCATATGTCTGAATAACAACCAGTAATAATGATGATGTACACAGCTCTTTGTGTTTATGGGACATCTGTATGTTTATAGGGCCATATTTTCCTCTTCATTGTTTTACCATCTGGAAGTTAAATAAGTGTAACCCACTGGGGCCACAATTGGAGTCCCAGTCTCTTTATCACATCCATCCAGTTTCAGAAAACAGCCAATCAGGATACAAGGTGATACATCATCTCTCATTTATAAAACTTGCTGAAAACTCTTTTGATCTTTGCCTATGATACTCTAGGCAAGAGGTTACTATAACTGACTAATCTATGTTTAGAGACTGTAGTCCTAACTTTATGGTAGATGACAGACATCTTGCAAACCTGTTATATGGTTTTTGGGGAGATAATGTGGAACGTAGTTTTTAACCTGATGATATATTTGATAAATATGTGTCTCTGCGTGCATGCTAAGTTGCTTCAGTCATGCCTGACCCTATGAACCATAGCCTGCCAGACTCCTCCATCCATGGGAGTCTCCAGGCAAGAATCCTGGAGTGGGTTGTCACGCCCTCCTCCAGGGGGTCTTCCCAAGCCAGGGATCAAACTTGTGTCCCTTATGTTTCCTGCATTGGTAGGATAGTTCTTTACCATTAATGCTACCTGGAAAGTCCTAAATATGTGTCTGCTGCTGCTAAATCACTTCAGTCATGTCTGACTCTGTGCAACCCCATAGACGGCAGCCCACCAGGCTCCCCCATTCCTGGGATTCTCCAGGCAAGAACACTGGAGTGGGTTGCCATTTCCTTCTCCAATGCATGAAAGTGAAAAGTGAAAGTGAAGTCTCTCAGTCGTATCCGACTCTTAGCGACCCCATGGACTATAGCCTACCAGGCTCTTCCATCCATGGGATTTTCCAGGCAAGAGTACTCGAGTGGGGTGCCATTGCCTTCTCCGAAATATGTGTCTACCTCAGTTCAAAAGTGATTCAGACTGTATTGTATTCATCTGTAAAAAGTCTTATTTGCTTAGTGATCCCAGCATAACGATGCATAAATTCCATTTTGAGTTACATATAAGGACAAGGCTTGTAATATTGGGCCAGAAACTCTGACCTTACTTTATATGAACTTGTATCTATTAACAATTATGGTCCCTAAGTTCTAATTTTTGGTGTGTATGCCTTCATAAAATTCCATATCTTTTGGCTGACATTTGAAAAGATGTGTTTTTTTCTCCAGAATGTTTACTTGCTTCAAACTAAAATTTTAAATAAAAGGTAGTTTAAATTTTTATTTATTTTAAAATTTCTTATGACATATTTAAGGCATATATAAAATAGAAGAAAACTATAATGGGCATTTATATTCCTATCTGCCAGATTAAGGATGAAATAAATCAAATGTATTTGAAGTCTTCTATGTACTTTACCATGAATTCAGTCCCTTTTCCAGAAAGATAGCTACTATTTACACCTTTTGTAGGAATAATTTTATTAGTTAAAAAATTGTCTGTGGTACTAGAGATAGTCAATGGTTAACATATTGATGTATAAGATAAAAAGATAGCTTAATATAATTGGAAAACCACAAAATTAGCTCTCTATGAGATTTGGATATAATAAGCTCAGGCAGTTATTTACATATCGTGTGGTTCTACAGATGCTACATGGTTTCTCTAATATTCATCTGTATTTTCATAAAAAACATCTTATGCAATGTGGCTGAAATATTGAGTACTTATAAGTGAGTGGTATGTAATTGGCACTCAGTAAGTATTTGTCACATGAATAAGTATAGAAGTTCCAAGTTAAGGAGACTACCAGGTTTCCTTAAATCAGTAAATCACTGACATTATGAATGGCAGGTTTTAAACTTTTGTTTTCTACTTTGACATTCCAAAAAGTGGCTTTTTCTGTACTACTATGGTAGCTTAATACCCTGGTCTCAAGATGACTTCCCAGTTCCCAGCATAACAAAGAGGCCAGAGCCATAAATGATAGTTTTCTCCTCCCACATTTTTCTACAAGTAAAGGAACTTTCTAGAATATCTTTTCCTCACATATTTGTCTATCTCTTTAGCCAGAAACCCATTTATAAACTAATCAACATTCAGATGAATTGTGTTATAATATGTGTTTTAGACTTTATTAACATTATTTTAAAATATAGATTCAGAGGAAGTTGCAAAAATACTGCTATTTTGGTAATGGCATATGAATGGAATCATATAGTCTTTAACCTTTATCTATTTTTTCCCACCCAACATAATACCATTGAGGTCATTTCAAATAGTTGTGTTTATCAACAGTTTATTCATTTTTATTGCTGAGCAACATTCTGTGATATGAATGTACTGTAGTTTGCTTAACAGTTCACCTATTTGAAGGACAACTGAGTTGTTTCCAGTGTTTGGCTATGACAAATAACTTTGTGTGTAGGTTTTTATATGGATGGGTAATACCTAGTGACAAGTGCTTGTTTAGCGGTAAAGCATATAGGGAATGCCTACATCCTGTGTGGTTGCGAGCATTTAGAAAGAGTCTTCAATTTCACCAAGGGGAGTAGAAGGTGACATCTTAAAGGGAAAAGGATGAGTATTCGTAAAGACATTTAGGCCAAAGGATAAGTCAACTAGAGCTGAGCTGACTATTATAACTGGGTAAGTTGGAAATAGAAGGGGAAATAGTGGAAACAGTGTCAGACTTTATTTTTGGGGGCTGCAAAATCACTGCAGATGGTGACTGCAGCCATGAAATTAAAAGACGCTTACTCCTTGGAAGGAAAGTTGTGACCAACCTAGACAGCATATTCAAAAGCAGAGACATTACTTTGCCAACAAAGGTCCATCTAGTCAAGGCTATGGTTTTTCCTGTGGTCATGTATGGATATGAGAGTTGGACTGTGAAGAAGGCTGAGCACCGAAGAATTGATGTTTTTGAACTGTGGTGTTGGAGAAGACTCTTGAAAGTCCCTGGGACTGCAAGGAGATCCAACCAGTCCATTCTGAAGGCCAGCCCTGGGATTTCTTTGGAAGGAATGATGCTAAAGCTGAAACTCCAGTACTTTGGCCATCTCATGTGAAGAGTTGACTCATTGGAGAAGACTCTGATGCTGGGAGGGATTGGGGGCAGGAGTAGAAGGGGACAACAGAGGATGAGATGGCTGGATGGCATCACTGACTCGATGGACGTGAGTTTGAGTGAACTCCGGGAATAGGTGATGGACAGGGAGGCCTGGCGTGCTGAGATTCATGGGGTCTCAAAGAGTTGGACACGACTGAGCAACTGAACTGAACTGAAATTGGAATAGGTGATCAGCAGCCTATAATTTTCTAGCATATTTTGGAAAAGAGTCTGATTTGTTTTACCTTTACTTTTTCAGCTTGTATTACAAGGCTCTACCTCATTTGTTTCTCTTACTACTTATCGGATAAGGAAAGCACATAGTCAAAGCTGTCCCTGGAGAGGTGGATTTCACACATACACTAGAGCAGCAGGGTTCTTCAGGCAGCTTATAAGCCAATTTTGTTGCATAATTCTCTTCTAGAATTTAGCTGGACCTTTTAATACAGCTTTAATTTTAAGCTTCGTTTCATCCTTTGTATTGCTGTCCTTAGTGCTTACAAGGAACCTTTGATTTACTGCTGCCCTGTGCATATGTGAATGTTAGAAAGCACAGGTCAGATGCTGAATGTTATTTCAAAGTGTTCTCTTGTGTGTGGAATGAACAAGCATTAGGAATATGATAGCAGCAGCAATGTTATTCAGTAAAGAAGAATAATTTTTACATGGATTAAAAAGTCAATGAATTATTAAAATCTGTGCTGCCCAAATGATCAAATCCAATAGAATAGTTAAGGAAAACATTTGTGCTCAGATCATAGCATCAAAGACAAAATGAAATGTTGCTCTGAAAATCTGACTATAATAAAATATAGGCAGTTTCTCAATGCAATGGATTAGAAATATTCATTACTGTATTATTGTTTTCCCTAGTTAATTTCAATGCTCAAAATTCCTTCATCTTAATAATGTAAATGCTTTATGGAGTATGCCATATTTTAAAAAGATCACTTGATTTTCCAATCAGTTTAGTATTAATAGTTTAGCTGAATACTGGGCATCATTGTATGTGTTGTGGTGGATTTTGATACAGATAATGATTTTGCCATTTATGTGTAGATGTATTTGTCAAAAATTTGGTAGATTTTAAACACCTAGCAGGCATCCTTGGTAAAATTCTTCTTCCTTTATCTTCTAGCATCTCTGCTGCTTCTGCTGCTAAGTCGCTTCAGTCATGTCCGACTCTGTGCGACCCCAGAGAAGGCAGCCCACCAGGCTTCCCTGTCCCAGGGATTCTCCAGGCAAGAACACTGGAGTGGGTTGCCATTTCCTTCTCCAATGCATGAAAGTAAAAAGTGAAAGTGAAGTCGCTCAGTCGTTCTGGACTCTTAGAGACCCCATGGACTGCAGCCTACCAGGCTCCTCTGTCCGTGGATTTTCCAGGCAAAAGTACTGGAGTGGGGTGCCATTGCCTTCTCAATCACCAAAACCAGATAGAACATTCTAAGAATGCAATGTTCCTCATCATGTTCCTCAAGTTCAGCCATTTATTTCCATTTTCACTTACAACAATCCTCTACAATTATTTCTTACCAGAACTACTGTAGGTCTCCAAAGTAATTGGTGATGTTGTGAAAATGGCCCTGCTGGCATATCAGCTGTGAATTGGGGGGAACTTTAGAATTGAACATAAACCAAACTTATAAAACACTACTATGAGTGACAAAATAGATAAACTGTATCAAACCAGGATGTGCAAGACACATTAAACACAAACTCTATTTAATCCTCATATATTAATGATGAGATCTCAGCCAAACTAGTCTAATGGTAATTTGGCATTAGGTTTTATGTTCTAAAGCTCAGAACACTAACTTTCCAGGAAATCACTTGGTTTACATATTCTGGCCAAGTTCTGCCAAAACTGTTCTGTGACTAACTATATCTTCAAATTTTCTAAGTTCATACTTAATTCTCCCATTTAGAGAAGCATATGGTCCTATGATGTTGCTTTTCATTTGCTGAAAAAAGCTAGTAAAATGAACTGTACTTTGCTTTCAGTGTGTTCCTAGTAGCCTGTCTTGAGTGGGCTTGTGCAAGTAGAAATAGAACAAAATTTGACAAGATCCATTGTGGACCAGAACCCTTGATTTAGTAATAGTTTGCACATCTGAGAGTATGTGAGTTTTTATTCTTTGAGGCCACTGTGGCTGCTACTATGAGGAGTGACTGTGGTTAACTGAACTATAAATATGAATTAAGTTAAAAAACATGGCTAAGAATTACTGAACACTTGATATATACCAAACTCTGCCTTAAGGACTTCATATTATGGTATCAAATTAATCCTCATCTTATGAGGCAGATAATACAGCTAATTGTTTTTTTACAAAAAAAAAAAAAAAAAGAGAGAGAGCGAGACTGAGGCACAGAAAAATTAAGTAACTTGTTCAAGGTCATCAATTATTTTCTCTTTCATTCTCAAGAAACACAATTTGTATGCTTATGAGCATGAGATTTATAATCTTACAGATTATGTCTTGCTCCACTTCTTGGCATAGTTGTTATTTATCAGTATATTCCAAACATGGCAGAGCAACAGACTAAAAGGAACACATAACTCTTGCAAAAATAAAATAAAAGAGTCATTTTTCTACTCTGAAAACATTCTGAGATAATGGGAGTTTGAAGAGTAAATAGATCAATAGACACACAATTATATGGGTGGATGAATTAATAATTGAAAGTCATCTTTATTTTTTTTCCTTCTCTTAGTCTGTGTCTAGTACAACCAAGTATCTAAACAAATATTTTAAAGAATCCTTCCTGGGTGGCACAAAGAATTTGCAAATAATAAATAATCATTAGCCTTTAATCTCAGCCATTGATGGTCACTTGAAGATTTTACATTTAAAAATATTATTCAAAATCTGATTTGATTTCTTATTCCCTGCTTTCCCATTTTTCCTTATCTCCAATAATATTTAAAAAACTTATTTTTTCACTTATGTGTACTTTTTGGTCAGTTGCTACTATATTTTACTTTTTACTAAAGGGCACCATGGAAAATTCAATTTCAAGACTATTCTTTATTCCTTAATAGTTACAAGTTAGATTTTATTTCATATGTATTATAAAGCATATTCAATGATTATTATTGGATTCAGATGTATAACATACTGTATTCTTACTCAAAATCAGTGTGAAAAATAGAATAATGAGATATTAATAATTACCTATCCTCTGAAGAACACTTTTGTGCCTAGAATGTAAACAATAATATAGATATGCATTTTCATTTATTTGATTTTGAAAAAAAATTTCAATAATAGAGGAATATGAGATTAACAAAAAAGTGTAAGCTATGCTTAAACTGGAAAAATATATAAAGAGGGTATGATCTTTTCTCTGGAATTTATATTTGTCCTGGTTTCAAGCATTCAGTCCTTTGTAGATTCAAGGCTATTGCTTGGGGACTGTGCCTGCCCATTGCAGAGAGCTAATTTATCCACCCCCACAATGGATTTAATTTTCCTTTGGGCATCATCAGCACATTTTACAAGTTCTGATGGTAAATTTTATAGTGGAAATGTGCAGAAGAATTTAATTTTGAGTTCCTAGGTTGACTAGCAATGCAGGTGGAGGTTTTATTGTTATTTTCAAAACTGCATTACTATTTGAAAATAGAAAATATCTGAAACAACTTATTTCAGGGCAATGGAGTTAAAAGAGTGGAAAAGAAAGTAAAAAGTAGTAATTCAAAATAAGTTTCTTTTCTTTTTCTTTTCTCTTATTTTTGTGCGTTTTGAAACTGTCTATAAGAATTTTAGATGCACATTGGGATAAAATTCAGGTATTAAGTCTTCATACTTTATAAATAAATCAGATCATGTTATTTTTCTTAAATTATATATACTATCCTACCTTCCAAGTTTTGGAGAAGTTTATTTTTAACTTACTTTTTACATCCTAAAATTATTAGGATTCAAATTCAACAGTAATAAAAATAAGCCAAGAATAGAATTCTTTAAAAAATAATACAGAAGAAAGAAATGTAAAATGGAATCAAATTACCCTTCATTGATGAGGGCCAAGCATTTGTCTCTACTCCAGGATAATAAATTAACATTATATACATTTATTGCCAAAATAAAAAGAAGGGAATTATTCCTCTTATGGAACTTGAGACTCTGGGAACTTAAGGAGCTTTATTAGCTCTGCATTTGTTGTCCAGTCACCCATTCGTGTCTGACTCTTTGCGACCCCATGGGCTGCAGCACACTGGGTCTCCCTCTCCCTCACCATCTCCCAAAGTTTGCCCAAGCTCATGTCCATTACATTGGTGATGCCATCCAGCCATCTCATCCTCTGACATCCTCTTCTCCTTCTGCCTTCAATCTTTCCCAGAATCAGGGACTTTTCCAATGAGTTGACTGTTTGCATCAGGTGACCAAAATGCTCGAGTTTCAGCTCCAGCATCAGTCATCCAATGAGTATTTGGAGTTATTTTCTCTTAAGATTAACTGGTTTGAACTCCTTTCTGTCCAAGAGATTTTCAGTAGTTTTCTCCAGTACCACAGTTTGAAGATATAAATTATTTGGCATTCTTTCTTCTTTATGGTCCAGCTCTCACAACTGTATGTGACCACTGGGAAAACCATAGCCTTGACTATACAAAACTTTGTTGGCAGAAAAATGTCTCTGCTTTTCAACACACTGCCTAGGTTTGTCATAGGTTTCCTGCCAAGACGCAATTGTCTTCTGATTTCATGGCTGCAGTTACCAGCTGCAGTGATTTTAGAGCCCAAGATGAGGAAATCTGTCATTATCTCCACCTTTTTCCTTTCTATTTGCCATGAAGTAATGCGACTAGATGCCATGATCTTAGTTTGTTTAATATATAGTTTTAAGCTGGCTCTTTCACTCTCCTCCTTCATCCTCATCAAAAGGCTCTTTAGTTCCTCTTCACTTTCTGCTGTTAGAGTGGTATCATCTGCATATTTTAAATTGTTGATGTTTACCCCACCTATTTTGATTCCAGCTTGTAACTCATCCAGCCTTGCATTTCTCATGATATGCTCAGTGTATAGGTTAAACAAACAAGGTTACAGCAGACAGCCCTGTCGTACTCCTTTCTCAGTCTTGAACCAATCAGTTGCAGGGTTCTAATTGTTGCTTTTTGACCCACATACATGTTTGTCAGGAGAGAGGTAGGCTGATCTGATATGCCCATCTCTTTGAGAGCTTTCCACAGTTTGTTATGATCCACACAGTCAAATGCTTTAGCATAATCAATTAAACAGAGGTAGATGTTTTTCTGAATCCCCTTGCTTTCTCTATGATCCAGCAAAATGTTGGCAATTTGATCTCTGGTTCCTCTTCCTTTTCTGAACCCAACTTGGACATCTGGAAGTTCTTGGTTTGCATAATGCTGAAGCCTAGCATGTACATGGGCTATGAGTGCAATTGTCTGATGATTAGCATATTCTTTAGTACTACCCTTCTTGGGAACTGGGATGAGGATTGACTTTTTCCAGTCCTGTGGCCACTGCTGGGTCTTCCAAACTTGCTGACATATTGAATGCAACACCTTGATGGCATCAACCTTTAAGGGTTTTGAATAGCTCTACTGGAATTCTGTTGCATCCACTAGCTTTATTAACAGCAATGCTTCCTAAGGGCCGCTTGACTTCCTCTCCAGAATATGTGGCTCTGGGTGACTGACCACACCATCATGGTAATCCTGTTCATTAAGACTGTTTCTGTCCTTTATTGTGCCTATCTTTGTGCAAAATGTTCCCTTGATATTTCTAGTTTTCCTGAAGTGATCTCTGTCTTTCTTCTTCTGTTTTTTTTTTTTTTCCTTCTAGTTTTATGCACTGTTCATTGAAGAAGGCCTTCTTGTCTCTCCATGCTTTTCTTTGGAACTCTGCTTTTAGTTAGATGTACCCCTCCCTTTCTCCTTTGTTTTTCACTTCTCTCCTCTCTTCAGCTATTTGTAAAATTTGCTGCCTCCTATGCAATATTACAGTCCTCACTCCATAGTTCTTCAGACACACAGTTAATTAGACCTAATCCCTTGAACCTGTTTCCTCCACTGCATATTCATAGGGGATTTGATTTAAGTCATACCTGGCTGACCTAGTGGTTTTCCCCACTTTCTTTAGTTTAAGCCTGAATTTTGTTATGAGAAGCTGATGATCTGAGTCACAGTCAGCTCCAGGTCTTGTTTTTGCTGACTGTATACAGCTTCTCCATCTTTGGTTACAAAGAATGTAATCAATTTGATTTTGGTATTGATCATTTGGTGATGTCCATGTGTAGAGTCATCTCTTGTGTTGTTGAAAAAGGGTATTTGCTATGACCAGTGCAGTCTCTCAGTAGAATTCAGTTAGGCTTTGCCTTGCTTCATTTTTTTCTCCAAGGCCAAACTTGCCTGTTACTCCAAATATCTCTTGAATTCCTACTTTTGTATTCCAATTATTTTTTTAAATTTATTTATTTTAATTGGAGGTTAATTACTTTACAATATTGTATTGGTTTCACCATACATCAACATGAATCTGCCACAGGTATACATGTGTTCCCCATCCTGAACCCCCCTCCCTCCTTCCTCCCCATACCATCCCTCTGGGTCACCCCAGTGCACCAGCCCCAAGCTACCAGTATCATGTATCGAACTTGGACTGGCGATTCGTTTCATATATGATATTATACATGTTTCAATGCATTCTCCCAAATCATCCCAACCTCTCCCTCTCCCACAGACTCCAAAAGACTGTTTTATATATCTGTGTCTCTTTTGCTGTCTCACATACAGGGTTATCATTACTACCTTTCTAAATTCCATATATATGTGTTAGTATACTGTATGAATAGAACATCATTTTTTGGTGTTAGTTCTAGGAGGTCTTCTAGGTCTTCATAGTACTGATCAAATTCAGTTTCTTTGGCATCAGTGGTAGGGGCATTGACTTGAATTCTGTGATGCTGAATGGTTTTCTTTGGAAATGAATGGAAGTCATTCTGTCATTTCTGAGGTTGCACCCAAGTACTGAATTTTAGACTCTTTTCTTGATTATGAGAGCTACTCCATTTATTCCATGGAATTCTTGCCCATAGTAGTATATATAATGGTCAACTGAAGTAAATTCATCCATTCCCATCCATTTTAGTTCACTGATTTCTAAGATGTCAATATTTATTCTTACCATCTCCTGCTTGACCATGCCCAATTTACCTTGATTCATGAACCTAACATTCTAGGTTCCTATGCAATGCTGTTCTTTGCTACATTGGATTTTACTCTCATCACAGATACATCCACAACTAAGCACCATTTCCGCTTTGGACCAGCCACTTCCTTCTCTCTGGAGCAATTGGTAGCTTTCCTATGCTCTTTCCCAGTATCATATCAGATGCCTTCTGACCTGGGGGACTCATCTTTTGGTGTCATATCCTTTTGTCCTTTTATTTAGCTCATGAGGTTCTCACGGTAAGTATACTGGGTGATTTGCCATTCCCCCTTCCAGTTCTGTATTTACATGTAGTCAAATATGTGGTAGGAATTAATGGCTACTAAAGGACCATGCTGCTTTCAATATTAATCACATGATTTTATCAAGAGTTGTACAGTGTATGCTTTTTATGTTATAATTTGGGATTGATGTATAGAGAAGCCCTGTTTGTGAGACAATGAATAAATGTTTACTGGGGGAAGGAATATGAATTCTCACCCATTGACTTAAAACAATATCCAATTTTTAGGAAGAGACTCTTAGGGTATTGAGAGGTGTAAAAAAGAATAAAAGTGGGGAATTCTTGCAAGTACAATGTGGAAAATCTGATCTGTGGTTGGGGTGGGTGGGGGTAACCTGAAAATCCAAGAAAGGGCATTTTTGTTTTACTGCTTGGAACGTGTGACTATGTTAAATTGCATGGCAAAAGGAAATTAAGGGCATGGACCTTGAGATGGGGAAACTATCTTGAATTGTTATTAGGATCCAACATAATCACATGATTCCTCAAAAATGGAAAGGTCAGGCAGAAATTTTGGTCAGATATAAGACATGAGAGGGACACTATTTCTCTGTTACTGGGTTTGAAGATGGAAGAAGAGGCGCATGAACCAAGAAATGCGGTGGCCTCTAGAAGTTGCAAATAGTTCTCATTTTACAGCCAGACAATAAGGACCTTGTCCCTATGACCCCAAGGAACAATTCTGCCAACAACTTGAATGAGCAAGAAACACATTTTTTTTTTTTTCCTGTCGAAACTCCAGAAGGAAATATAGCTTGCTGACTTCTTAATTTTAGCCTGGTGAGACCCATGCTGGACTTTCAACCTACAGAATTGTAAAACACAAGTTTGTGTTGTTTTGATCCACTAGGTTTATAGGTATTTGTTATTGCAGCAATGGAAAACTAATACACTGGGTGGCAGATACTCTACAGAGGTAGTGTGGGATTTGGGGAGAGAATATAAAGTAGAAAAATAGACCTCAAAGTCCAAGACTGTCATATGGGTAAAATTAGTAGGTAACTAGTGCCCTTTTATGTGATAAAGATTTCTTTTTTAACTCCATCATGAATCAGGCTAGTGAGAGAACTGACTCTAGGAACAGGAAAACAGGCATGCTGTAGACAAGACAGATAATGCTTTTAAGATAAGGTTTAGGATATTTCACTGGCTTTATTATGTTTTTTTATTTCATGGAAGTCAAGCCATATCTCAACAAAAGGCAAAAAAAAAAAAAAAAAAAAAAGGATTTCAATAAAATTTTAAAAGAAATACCAGTATAATATCCTCCAAAGCTCTCAGTTACTAGTTATTTTCTAACTTTAAGCAGCAATGCTAGTGATGTTGGCAGGAAGTAGGGTGAGAGAGAGAGATGAAGACCATTAACAGGGAATATAAAGTTTTCTTTGTAACTTAAATTCTTTGTTTGAAATTCAGTCTCATCTTTGTGAGCTCCTGTTATTTGGTGTCATTCATGATGCACCAAGACAATTATATATTTCAGACTTTAATAGAAAACATAATACCCAATCCAATCTTCAAAGATAATATTGCATCACCTCACATTGGTCAGAATGGTCATCACCAAAAAGTCTACAAACAATAAATGCTGGAGAGGATGTGGAGAAAATGGAATGCTCTAACACTATTGGTGGGAATGTAAACTGATACAGCCACTATGGAAGATGGTATGGAGATTCCTTAAAAAACTAGGAATAAAACCACCATATGGTTTTCCAGCAATCCTACTCCTAGGCATATACCCTTAAGAAACACAAATTTAAAAAGACACATGTATCCCATTGTTCATTGCAGTGCTATTTACAATAAATAGAACATGGAAGCAACCTAGAAGTCCATTGACAGATGAATGGGTAAAGAATTTGTGGTACATATACACAATGGAATATTACTCAGCCATAAAAAGGAACACGTCTGAGTCAGTTCTAATGAGGTAGATGAACCTAGAACCTATTATACAGAGTGAAGTGAGTCAGAAAGAGAAAGTATAAATACCATATTCTAACGCACACATAGGGAATCTAAAAAACTCACTGAAGAATTTATTTACAGTGGAGAAAACAGAACAATGGAGAAACAAAGAGAATAGACTTATGGACAAGGGGAGGAGAGAGTGAGATGTATGGAAAGAGTAACATGGAAACTTACATTACCATATGTAGAAGAGATAGCCAAAGGGAATTTGCTGTATGGATCAGGAAACTCAACAGGGGCTCTGTATCAATCTAGAGGGATGGGATGGGGGCGGGAGATGGGAGGAAAGTTCAAAAAGGAGGGACTATATGTCTATTATGGCTGATGTCATGTTGGGTTGACAGAAAACAAAATTCTATAAAAGCAATTATCATTCAATAAAAATAAAAACAGAAAAAGATAATATTGCATATATTATTCAGGTTTTTATGCCCATTACCCTTCTCCTAAGAGGTCAGCTTTTGTACCTAGATCTAGAAAATGCCTTTTTTCATAATAAGACTGGAAAGATTTGTGGCTTACCCTACCAGGTTAATGATACTTTATATTTGACTTCTATTTCATAATTCATGTGAAAGTGAGTCCTAGTAGATTATTTATTTTTTTGTGTGGCTAAAATATATTTTTTTCTCCATGAATATTCACCTTTTATTGTTCAAACATATATTGACCGTGAAATTTAAGAAATTTAAGTTATGTATAGGCTCTTTGAATCTGATAATATAGCATTCTACCTTATAACTAAGGATTTATTTGTAGATTTTGATTTCAGTGAAAACTATCCAGGTATCATTCCTTTTGAAGTCACGCATAACCATGTGAGATAGTATATAAATCTATTATCATTACCCTGTGAGTTGAAACAAATATTTAGCAGCTTGCTTGTGCAATAAAATTTTCTTATTAGAGCAATGTTTAAAAGAAGATATTATTTTTATTTTTGAATAAACTAACTTTCCTGATCAAATAGAATTTTGAAGACTATTTCTTAGAATTTTCAATGCATTATCAAGAGTGCAACGAATGCATATAACTTTATATATATATGTGTGCATGTGTGTATAATATAAATCATACTGTATATTGTATATATGTATATTATAATATATATACTACTATTATATATATATATAATTTACATTCTGTATTGTTAAGAATTTCTCCCAATTTATAAACACTAAAGACTCTAGATGCAGCTGGTTTGAGTCTTCAGGAATTTCTTCTGCTTATCTCCATTGGGAAATCTTGTCATAATACTGACAGACTACCTGTCTTAAAATCACTGAGAGAGTATTGAACTGCCATATTTTGCGTATGTTTTCCAAAGTTAATTTTTGACTTTTACACCCTTCACCCTCTTCCTTTGCTGTTGCCTTTTAAAAATAAAAGTCACGGTTATTTTGTCGTTGTTGTCATCATGCTTTCATGTTTAGAATAAACTTTTTCAGCACTGTTTTTCTATCTGGGAGTCATTATTTTAAAATTATAAGCAATTTTTCCAATTTAATGAAAAACACATATTGTGTTCTCATTTATACCAAGTTTATACTAATACCACACATATTAAACCATTTCTTTGGTGTTTGATGTATAGAATTGTGCGTGTGTGTGTAGAATGAAGGATAGACAGCAAAGCATGACAGCTGACTGTTTTTGGTACTCTTCTTTTTCTGATGACTGTCAATAAGTGTTCAATCTAGTAATACTAGGTATTAGTGTTCTCAAGAAGATCAGAATCATAAAAAAGAACAACCTAAATACTTTTACACAAGAAAAGGCCAAGTATTATTCTTGAGGAGTAGACATTTCATATCTATATACAATCCCTCTACTTTGAATTTTACCCTTTACACCTATGTGAATTTTAGGTCTCCAAATAATTGCCTAGCCCTAAATGATCATAAGATATTAATTGCTCCCCCCAATTATTATGTGAATTTTTTGAAAAATGATGATTTACAAGAAATGGACAATATCTTACAAACCAAATTTTGTACTATTTTCCCAAGTTTCCTTGTATCTCTATCCTCAGTCTTCTAGAGGCATTTAAAATTTTGGATTTTATCATTATTTTTATTCTTTATTTCCAAAGCAGGCCTTAAAAACCCACATCTTAATGATAACATTCAAAGCTCAACTTTATTTGCAAAGAAGTCTGTGTTAACAGAACATATGTCATAGAGTGTATACTATATAATAAGTTTGAAAAATAGTAGGGGAGAAAAGACTACCTCACTGCAGGAGACTAGATGAGGGTGATTTAGACTGTGGGGTGAATAAGAGGGGATAATCTTGTGGGAGCAAAATGGGGCAAACTCATCTGTAGCATCATGGTTCTGGGGCAAGTGTATGACTGGAAGCCTATATATCATAGTTCTAATATAAAAAAAAAAAAAAAAATTGTCAGGGCCCTTCCAGGCCAATGGTTGAGACTTCACTTCCAATCCCTGGCCGTGGAGCTAAAATCCCATATATCTCATGGCCCCAAAAAAACTTAAAACAAAAAACAGAAGCAATATTGTGAAAAATTCAACAA